>LPNX010810265.1:38334-67700 GCA_001517045.1 Pseudotsuga menziesii | reverse complement strand
TTGGAGAACTACTAAACAAATTTTGCATGACAGAATGCAACCCTATCTCTACTCCAATGGAACAGAAAATGAATCTCACATCAAGCGAAGGAAAAGAATTTGAGGATGAGACCAAGTATCAACAACTGGTAGGAAGTCTTATCTACCTTACAACAACTAGACCAGATATTTCTTATGTTGTTGGCATACTTTCAAGGTTCATGCATAAACCTTGTGAAGGACACTGGTCAGCTGCAAAAAGAGTTCTAAGATACTTGAAGGGGACTCAAGACGTTGGAATCAAGTACTCTAAAGTGGATGAATTCAAACTTACTGGGTACTCAGACTCAGATTTTGATGGTGATAAGGAGACAGGAGTATCAACTTCTGGATATACTATGAGTCTTGGATCAGCAGCTATCTCATGGAGATCACGCAAACAATCAGTTCTGGCAGATTCAACAACAGAAGCACAATATGTGGCTGCAGCTGAAGCAACGAAAGAAATAGTATGGCTCAGGAAGATACTTGAATATTTGCAATAAAAAAAAGAGAATTCCACTCCATTACTGGTTAACAATACTTCTGCAATCAAGCTGGCTAAGAATCCTAGATTCCATGATCGAACCAAACACATCAACACAAAGTATCATTTGATTCGACATCATGTAGAAGCCAAGACAGTCCATCTTCGACATTGTTCCACAAATGATCAAGTTGTAGACATCTTCACCAAAGCGCTTGGACAAGAAAAGTTTGAAAGGTTCAGAAACATGCTCGGACTTACGAACACCCCTTCGGATTAAGAGGGGGATTGTTAGAATATAATCCGTTAGGGTTATATAATGTAAATAAATAAATAAATAAATAGTAGGAAGCCAAACAGGCTGAGTGGAAGGTGAAACCCAACCGCCATGTGATTTGTATAAATATAGGCATTTGCATTGGAATAATGATCAATCGGGAGTTATTACCAACACCCAGTTTGGGTGGAAGCAATGGAAAAAGATTAAAAAATTTGGGTCGAGAAATTTAACAACCAAAAATTCCAGTTATGGAATATGCAAATGGAGGATTCTATATACCAAAAGGATCAATACCTACCCTTAGGAGAGAAAACAAAACAATCGGTGACTATGAAGGATGAATAATGGGAGGTTCTTCACATAAAGGAATTGCAAAAAATATGGTTGTGCATGGATTTGTCGGTTGGTTTCAATATTTCGAAATAAGAGACAATAGAGGGTGTGATAAGTGAATTGTTAAGCTATATGAAAAACCCTCAACTTGCAACAAGGTATTTTTTATTAAGTGTTTATTTAATATGAATATTTTAGAAGGTGGATATGTTGTTAACCATTTAAATGAATTTAATATGATTACTAGTCAACAAAGTTATGTAAAAGTGAGCTTTGATGATGAAGTTAGGTCTCTTATAATCCTGTTCTCATTGCCATAAATATGGAATGGCATGTTCATGGTTGTGAGTAACTTTGTTCCTAGTTCAAACACTCTTAAATTTGATGATGTTGTTGGTGTTATTATTAGAGAGGAAATGCAAAGAAAATGCACAAGTGAGATAGTAGTTAATGCATTGACCATGGTGATAATGGGAAGACAAAGGGAGAAAAGAAGGAGCTTGGGTAATTTCCACAAGTATGGAAAGTTTAGATCCAAGTCGATAATGGTAAAGATAGAGTGTTGGAACAGTGGTAACAGAGGGAATCCAAATAAATACTATAGAGCTTCAATGAAGAAAGGATAAATGCAATAAGATACTAAGGAAGCTAATGTATAAACTTATGTGTTACAAGGTGATTTGGTTCTTGAATTAGATAATACTAGTCATTATTGTGAAGTATATTTAAGGGTTTCATATCATGCTACACCCCATAGGAAATTTTTTCATGATTATGTTCAAGGTGATTTTGGACATGTTTTATTGGAGGATGATGAACCACGTAAACTTGTTGGAATGGGTAAGGTGTGAATTACGTTAAATAATGGAAATTAATGGCTTCTAAAACATGTAAGGAATATTCCTTCTATGAAAATAAATATGATCTCAACAGCTCAGTTAGTAGATAGCGATTATTTTCCCACATTTGGAAAAAAGTGGTGGAAGATCAGTAAAGGAGCACTGGTAATAGAAAAAGGAGATATGATAGGCACATTTTATTTATGTTATCATAATACTGATTATTATATATGTATAGATTCTATAGACACATATGCAACATTGTTCCATCATAGTCTTGGCCACATGATTGAGAAGGGGATGCAGATTCTTCACTCAAGGAAATTGCTTCTAGATCTGAAGCATGTAAGTTTGGAATTCTATGAAAACTTTGTTTATGGAAAACCAAAGAAATTTATATTTCTCAGGGTTTGGAAACAGAAAAAGAGTGAAACGTTATAGCTTGTGCATAAAAATGTATTGATACCGGATCAGATACAATCTCTTGGTGCTTCTCTTTACTGTGTTACTTTTATTGATGATACAACTAGAAAAAGTTGGGCTTATTGCATTAGACAAAATTCTGATATGTTTTCTACTTTTAAGAAGTGGAAAGCTTTGGTTTAGAATGGGACATGGAAAAATATGAAATGTCTCATACCTGATAATGGAGGTGAATACTACAACAAGGAGTTTGATATTTACTGCTCATAACATGGGATTTGTAGAGACAAGACAATCCCAGGAAAACCACAAGAAAATGGTGTGTCGAAAAGGATAAATAGGATAATTATCAAGTGTGCAAGTTATATGAGATTGCATGGAGGGTTTCCCATATAGTTTTGGGATGATGTTGTAGATACCGCTATTTATTTAATAAACAAAGGGCCTTGAAGGGATTTGGATGGTAGAATTTCAGAGGAGGCATGGACATGTAAAAAGGTAAATTACTCATTTCTTAGACTTTTGGTTGTGAAGAGTTTGTCCATATTAATAAAGATAATAGAACAAATCTTGAGCTAAATCCAAGAAATGCATGTTTATTGGATACAGGTTTGATGATTTTGTTTATCACTTCTAGGGTTATGACAATCAAAAATTCATTAGGAGTAGAGATGTGGCATTGAATGAAAATGTTTTGTACAAAGATTAGTTGCAAAGAAAGAAAGAGCAAAAGGAAACACAGAGTACATAGTGATTGATGGAATAAAAGAAAATGAAGCTCCAAAAATGCCATAAAATAAAAAACCACAACAAGTTCCCCAAACTCCTACAAATGTAAGAAGATCTACCAGGTTAAGTAGATCCTTGAACGATTCTCTCCTTCACTGTATTATTTATTGATGATTGATTCTGGTTAACTAGAATGTTATGAAGAACAAATGCAAGTGGAAACTAAAAATGGGGAGAAAGGAATCGATGGGGAGATGGAATCGTTGGCAATAAGTAAAACTTGGGAACTAGTTGAGTTGTCTATATGTAAAAGAGTATTACATCATAAATGGTTTTACAGGTTGAAGGAGGAAGATGGTGGAAAGAAGCAGTACATGAGTAGACTTGTTGTAAATAAGTTTATACAAAATAAAGTTATATATTTTGATGAAATATTTTCTCATGTTGTTAAAATGAATTCAATCTGAAGTATTTTAAGTCTAGTGGTAGTAGAAGAATAACATCTTGAACAGTTGGATTTAAAAACATCATTTCTTAATGGCGATTTGTAGGAAGTTATTTATATGCAGAAACCATAAGGGTATGAGGTAAAAGGGAAGGAGAGTTTGGTTTTAGGTTGAAGAAGATATTGTATGTCTTTAAGAAATATCTAAGGAAGTTCTATTTAGAATTTGATAAGTTTATGAAAGAACATGGTTATTGTAAATGCTATTCTAATCACTACTTTTATTTCAAGAGGATAGATAAGGGAATATATATTATCTGGTTATTGCATGTGGATGAAATTCTTGTTGCTGTGTCTAAGATGAAGTATATAAATGTTTTCAAAAGGAAACAATCTAAATCATTTGCGATGAAGGATTTAAGTGCTACAAAGAAAATCCTTGGTATGAGAATAACAAGAGACAAGAAAAATTACAAATAGACATTTTCTCATGGTGAGTACCTATAAAAGTGCTCAATATGTTTAGAATGAAGAATGAAAAACCAATTAGTACACCTTTGGCCATCCATTTCAAACGATGTAGGGAGATGTGTCCCAAGACACAAGCATATATATAATACATGTCCAAGGTTCCCTATTTATCAACAATTGGTATCTTGATGTATGCCACGATGTGCACAAGACGAAATATTTCACATGCAATGGGAGTTGTTAGCAGGTATATGAATAATCTAGGTAAAGAGAATTGGAAAGAAATACAATGTATTGTTAGGTATTTGAGAGGTACCGCTTCTCTTGCATTATGTTTTGTAGGTTGAGACATTGTTCTACAGGGATATGTTCATGCATATATGAAAGATAATAAAGGTAGGAGGAGGATCACCACACGTTATTATTTTATTGTATATGGAAAAACAATAAGTTGGATTTCAAAATTGCAAAAGGTTGTTTCACTTTCAACAATAGAAGCAGAATATGTCGTTGCTACAGATGCTAGTAAAGAAATGATATGGATGTAGAGTTTCATGGAGGAATTGGGTATGAAGAAATAGAATATATGTTGTACATTGACAACTAGAGTGTGATCATATTACAAAGAACTTGGCCTTTCATTCAAATACTAAACATATACAACTCAAGTATCATTTCATAAGATTTGTTCTGGAAGATGAAATGTTAATGTTGGAAAAGATACATACTAGCGAGAATCTTGCAAACATGTTTATAAAGGTAGTAACTAGAGAGGATATACATTCTTTCTCAATTTCAGCTGGCCCTCAAGAATGAAGGTGGATAAGATATATTCTCCAATTCCAACATTTATAACATAGTCCAGCAAGTGCAACAATGGTATAGTTGTTGAGATCAGTCTCCATGTGGGAGATTGTTGGTTACGGATCCTAATATTTGTGATTCATAGATGTTATTTCAACCTTGTTTGGATCCTAGAACCTAATAGGGGTGTGTGGTGCGGTTTTCCCCCCTTTTTATTAGGAGTTATCAATCAATGAGGAAAAATATTTTTTCCCTAGTCTACATGTGGTTTATCTAGAACAAAACACACACAATAATGTAATGTTTCCCTATATTATCAAAACACTTGAATGAAAATATTTTATACCTCTTAATGGAGATGATTATTTCCTTCTTATCGCTCTTGTGATCATTTGTACCTAAAAATTAATGCAAAAAAAACATACAAAATTGAAAGAAACAAGATAACTCAATAGACTATGCTAATGATCAAGGAGAAAAGCAATAAATGACTCACATCAATCACAAATTATTTATGGGAAAGGAAATCATATTTGTATTAGTAGAAATAGAGAAGAAAACCACAACCAAATCCTTGGTGTTGAATCCTTTTTCTTATAATCTCTTGAATCACATTGACAAGCTATACAACCTCTAACTCACAAGATGATACTTTTTGCTTCTCATTCCTAGAATGATTCCACTAGCATAATGGTGCTTTCTTTTATCCTCTTGCCCCCATGATCCATTAGACTAAGATTAATTATAAAGGGATACGAAATGGGTTGATATTATTTTGGAGGAAGGTGATTAATTATCCCTAGAGGTTAGGTTTTTGAGTCTCATCTACTCTAGTTAGTTGGGATAATCCTCCAGGAGGACTTTCATCTAGAAATTTCTGGAAAGTTATTTTTTTTTCCTTTTTGGGAGTGTTGTCTCTTTTTCCTACTAGGATTATGCATCATAAGTGGACAAAAAATATTTTCCGAGTGAAAAAAGTTCCATTATTACTTCATGTTAATAGGAAAAATATTTCATCCTTGGATGACTATAACACACCTAAAAAATCCGTAAAAAGAAACTTTATATAACATATATCTAAAGACACGATATTTAAGTCCCTAACTATAAGATGGAATTACTGAACATTGAGATTTTATTACATAGTCTTGGAATTTGCTTTCTCGTTCAACCTTTCCCAGCCTCAAAACCCATTTCTTACAAGTAGGCTTTGATTCATTTAACCATTTTAATTATGATTTGTTGAGCTAATGTTTCTTATGCAATGACCCTTCTGCAATGATCATTTCATGATGATCATTCTAGAAGTACTCTTCCACAATGATCATTCTGCGATGAATAATGGATAGGTACCCTTCCGCAAATCAATATTATGGATTGCGGGTCTCGATTAAAGTAAAAATAAATTTAACATTCCACAAATAGCCCTACGCAATCTCAACCTTTTCGTAAATCAATATTTCAACAATTTAGTTTCCATAATAACTATTCCACAAGTTCCTTTCTTTCCACAATTTCATTTCTACAATTTCCTTTCCACGAGATTCTTCCTTTTGAAATTTCCTTTCCATAAGAACTTTTCTGCAAGATTCTTTTCTTCCGCAATTTCCTTTCTGCAAGAACATTTTCGCAATTAGTCTTTCGCAATTCTACTTTAGTAATTTACCTTTCGCATTTAGTCTTCCGCAATATTCCTTCTACAATTATGTTTTAACCTTTAGAAATTAGTCTCCCGCAATTAACCTTCCATAATGCGGATTGTAGGATGTAATTTGACTTTTTATAAATTATCCCTCCCTAATTAACCTTCAACAATGTGTATTGTGGATTGTGAGACATATTTTAACTTGTTATAAATTATCCCTTGACAATTGACCTTCCGCAATTTGGATTGCAGATTGTAAAATGTATTTTAACTTTTTATAAACTATCTCTCTGCATTTGGCTTTCCGCATTGGATACTACATATTGTGGAACATATTTTAGATTTTTATAAATTATCCCCTTGCAATTGACCATCCATAATGTGGATTGAATAATGTAGAATGTATTTTTAACTTTTTTGAATTAACCCCCTGTAATTAACTTTCTGCAATGTGGATTGCAGGTTGTGGGTTTTATTTTTATTTTTTTAGAGTTAACCCTCCGCAATTAACCTTCCACAAGGTGCATTATCGATCGCGGGTTATATTTTAACATTTTTAGAGCTAACCCTCCATAATTAAGTTTCCACGATGCGAATTGCAGGTTAGAGGTTGAATTTTAACCTTTTTAGAAATTAACCCTCTTTAATTAACATTCTGCAACTGTGGATTGTGGATTGTGGGTGGATTTATAACCTTTCTTATCGAAATGTGCTTCCGCAAAATGTATTTTTTCACTTTAAGAGATTTGAATTTGTTGATCGAGTATAAGGGATGATTTGTAGTTTCGATAGCAATCTAGTCATGAATTAAACTAGAGATATACTCATATGATTCTTTGTTTCAAACAAAGGTTTCCATCCCCTGATGCATTTAGTGCGTGAGTAAGTTGGTAAAATTATTTTTAGATATGATTAATGTACATGATTAACTTTTGGATTCCATCTATCATGGGATTATTACTGGGTGTTACAACTGATTTTACCACACATGGCAGATCACATATTTATGGCCTTCCCTGTCCCTCTGCACACTCTTTGGACCCCATGGACTATTTTTGTACCTTTGATGTTTCCAAGATCATCCCTAAAAACACATGTTATTTTTCATATGCTACTTTTAAACCCTTTCTCGTGTATATATGTGGATATGACCCTTAAACCCGCATATATCGAGATGTGTGCAAAAGGCCAAATAGTTTTGGAGTTTTCCTTGATGTGAATCCAAGTCACTTGTCTCTTGGCCTTCCATATGCCTTGAGATCACTCAGATTTGACCTTCCATTACACCATTGAAGCACTATATAAGGAACCCTTTAGATACATTGAAAGGAGAGGAATTGAAGAACAAGAAAACTATAGTCCATTGTTTCCATAGATTGATTATACTTGAGTTTGCATCCCTTTGTCCCTTGGAGCACTTTGTGTTCTTCCCAATCTTGCCTTTCCTTGTGAACTTGCTATCGAGAGATGGAGGATTGAGGTGGTGGAGGCCCAGGTGGAGGACTCAGTTTCTCTAGTTCGTAGACGCGTGGATAGAGGTTGGCATTCTTGTAATCTCTGATTTATATTAATAGAAATATATTTTCCTGTCCAATGATGTTCATTTAAATGAATATTGAATCCATGGATGCTTTTAATTTCTTATACATTATTCATTATATATGCTAGAGTAGGTCTGACACAATTATATAGCATGCTCGTCTTGATTTGCAGTTAATGGTTTCACAACTTAATTGCTCGTATCATATTAGGCATCCAGTTTTATTACACAGATTCATACGTGTGAGATTGCTAGAATGGAAATTTGAGAATATAACATACATTCATGTTTCAATAATTTTTAATCAAGTTGCTGACTCATATGCTAACTATGTGTTACATTGGCATTTGTTTCATAGACCATAAGCATATCACAAACATACATTTTTGCACATATGTAAGTAAATAATCAGTCATCATAAAAGTTTTTCATTAATATCCAAAATGTGATGTCATAATACATAAGTGTCATAATACAAAATTGGGGCTTCCCAGCCACCAAAATATAATACATGGTAGTACGAAATGAAATACTCTCAGGTCTCTAAGCTGGAGGAGGAGGAGGGGGGTTCTGATCATGGTAACACACCACAGCTCTAGCTAGCTGTCGAAATAATCGAACCCATTCCCATGCTACACCAATCACCTAGCATTGCATGGCCTCAGGAAAGTCCTCCACTTGCACCATGGGTACCCTGTGTGTCAAGCGTACGAAGTTTGTGTGGACGCTTTGGAGCATCTGCTCTGCATCCACACCCATGATGTCATCTCCTCTTCACCTTCATCTATGACAAGGGAAACCATCCAGTCACCTTGGTCCAACATCAGCATACACATGACAGATTGTCACTATGTGTCATCACACCAAAACATGTCTTTTGAGTCAAAATATCAAAAAACATAAAAATTTAATAATTCAAAAAACTTTAAAAGTGGGTTTGGGATTCATTATCTATGTTTCCATATGCCACTCCTAGTGGTAGGGGCATGTCCAGATCTTCATGGAAATCTATCCCTGCATAGGGGTAGTCATCAATGGCTATGATCTACCTCTACCACCATGGAAACAATTTTGTTGGGTAGGGGTTAGCCACTCTACCTCTTCCCAGTCTATGCATAAAATTTTTCCAACGTCGTTGGGCTGGATCTTGAACTCCATGTGGAGGAATGTCCAATATAGGGCTTATCCCTAGTACATTCCCAAAGAAGAATGTGCTTAGTATGCTACCGAAACCAAAGTTTCTCACCCTGCCCATATTGCAGCCACTGAGATGTTGCTTCATGTTTCTCAACAATGCAATGCTCCAGTAATATAGTGTGGGTCTCATACACTCCACCGCATAGAACATTAGTGGCTGAGAGTCCTGGTGGAGTGAATATAAGCCAACTATCTTTCCAAGTGCCAATAATATGGCCTTTAGTCCCAAAACATGGATCGAGTTTGTCAGCATTTGACTCCCAACCTTTTCCATGTCCGAAAAACAGTACACCGCAATGTACTCATGGATAGTCAATCCACCTCCTGGCCCGCGAGATCGAAGATTTACCACCTCTCCTCTTCAGGATAATCCATTGATAAATTATATGTCCTCAATTTCTATACTGAGTGACATCCTGTCAATGTGAAAAGACTTAGAGTCTGGATCCCAGTAATCCACTAGCATCTAAAGGAGACTTGGTTTGGCCTTCAGGCTACCAAGGCACCAAAACTTATACAAACCACATGCACACAAAACTTGTTGGGCCATTAATTCACCTTGCAAATCCTTTTCTACATCATTGTGTTCCCTTTCCCTCCATTCTAAAACCATCCTACACAAAAAACCATATTTTTTTATCATTATTTACCCTTGAAAACCTCATCCACGGCTGCATACGCAACTGTTTTCAAAATAGCCGTGTATGTATGCAGGTTTGGGTGTTCTTTCCGCATATGGCCAGCCCTATACATGGAAAAAACCCTGACACCCACGTGGGATGAAACACACAACTTAGGATGGCATAAAGAATTAAATGGACCATGAAAAATTAAAAAAATTGCATGAAATAGGAAGAGAAAGACATGAGGAATAACCTAGATCAAACGGTGTCGAATTTTTCCGGACGATGATCCTGGAATTCACATTGGAAGTTTTGAGCTCAAATGGGTAAAAATTTCAAATGATACGGAATTTTAAATTTTTTTACTATTTATAGAAATTTTTTGAAAATTTTTACCTACTTTCTCAGTTTGACCGTTTCTGACCATTTTGGACCGTTTTGGACTAATTTGATGATGTAGGAGTATGTTTTGAGCACGGTTTGACCGTCGTTTTGACCCATTCGTGCTTATTTTGGGTATTATGTCTGAACTGGCATATAGGTTAGGTTTCACATCTATTTGCAATTTGCATGACCTTATGGTCATTTCATTATAACCTTAGGTATGAACCCATTCTATCTTGTCATGGAACCTCCTTGTTGCTTTTATAAGTGACATGATGTGAATGGTAGAGCTTGACCATACATGGGTACCCTAGTTAGCTCTTGTTTTGCATTTGGTGCCCATTCTGACATTTTTCTTTTAGGGTGTGGGAGTCCTTTGTATAGTATCGCCATGACTTTGTGCAAGAGCCTCATACTCCTCTTGATCTTTTTGCTATCCTTTTCCCCAGGACTCCCTTATGTCAAGTTGTAATTGCATTATCATGAGTTTTTCTTGCCTTATTGAGCCTTATGCTGGCTTCCCTGACTTTGATTATCAGCCATATATCCCAAGCTTGTCTCATGTCTAGCCATGTAGAGCCATTTTATATATCTTTTATAGCTTGATTCCCCATTTTTTCTGGGAGGGGACTTTCCCCCTAGTGTCCTTATCCTACACATGTTTACTTGCATTGAGCATAGGTATGTTCTGATACTTGGAACTAATTTTTTTTCCCCTTGACACTCATCTCCTCCTATTATGTAACTAAAAAGCACTTTTATTCTTTTTCAAGCTTTTCAAAATATTTGAAAAAGTCCAAAAAAATTAAAAAACAAAAAAGACGAACAGGAAAATATGTTATCTTTGGCAGCAGTGGAGTCATGTCGCCTTCAAATAGAGAATTGTATATCACATCCATTGGTTGGGTTAATAGTTTTACTTTAGGAGTTGTAGTCATTTCTCTGAGTTTATCTCTATTGACTGGTTAAGCTTCCAGTCCCTATGGAGCCTCTATCGATGCCTCCTATGTTGCAGAGATGTCCCATTTTTGTATATTGTGTCTATGCTTCCTACATTTAGTCACCATTCACCTTTATGCTCTTGTTTGAATAAATTTGAAGCCTTATTCAACCATTCCTCAGTTTTCCTGACTTTGCATGTCGCCCATTTCCGCTACTAGTACTGGTTCGTGCACATTATGCTCGAGTCCTTCCACATTATATAGATTTTCTGAGTACCTCGTGTTGGATGATGGGGGATGCATTAATTCCCTCCTTCCATCATATTTCATCCCATCGACTTTAGATCATTTATTCTGGGATGGGAGTTTGGAGTCATTTTGAGTGCCTTGAGACTTAGAGTCATCAGTGGCAGTTCCTCTCACCATTGACAGTTTTGGGAATACATAAATGTCCCTTGATTGATGGATTTTTCCAAGTGTTGGACCTCAAAAAATTTATTCACACTTGTTAGTTTGCACTCTAGTACCTTGATTCTCATTTTCATTATCGGTGGGTGATCTCGTGTCTGTTAACGGTATAAATCAATGACCGATAATCAGACGATGGACTGCTATGTTCAACCTCAAGACCTCTATTCACATAGTAGGACATGTACTCGTAGCGGATTATGTAGAAGACTTTCTATATTGGTGGAATTTCTGATATGCTACCTCCTTGATTGTGCTAGTCTTCATGAGATTTCAACTCTCATGACTTGATTCAAATGTATGTCAGATATCTTCAACCATTATGGAGATCTTGACCCATTGTATATCTTCAGTTTTCATGGATATCATGATCCTTTATATATCTTCATCATGGATATTCTGATATACTAATATTGTGTGTGGCGATGACCACACATGTCATATTTTGTATCATGACTATTCATGGTCATTGTACTCTTATGTATCCAGAACTGTTGTATGTACTTGCAGTCATATGCAGAGATATTTGTATTGCATTGGTGTATGGCTGGTTCTTCCACCTGGTTCTTCATCAATCCACTTCTGGGATGGACTTATAATGTGTTTGTTCCATTCTATCACCACTCTGACCTCACACATTAGGGGGTATCTGTTACAACTGATTTTACTATACATGGTAGATCACATATTTATTGCCTTCCCTGTCCCTTTGCAGACTCTTCGAATCCCAAGGACTATTTTTTTACCTTTGATGTTTCCAAGATCATCCCTAAAAACACATGTTATTTTCCATACGTGACTTCTAAACCCTTTCTCGCATATATATGCGGATATGATCCTTAAACCCACGCACATCGGGATGTGTACAAAAGGCCCAATAGTTTTGGAGTTTTTCTTGATGTGGATCCAAGTCACTTGTCTCTTGGACTTTCATATGCCTTGAGATCACTTGGATTTGACCTTCCATTACCCCATTGAAGCACCATATAAGGAACCCTTTCGATACATTAAAAGTAGAGGAATTGAAGAGTATGAAAACTATAGTCCATTGTTGCCGTAGATTGATTATACTTGAGTCTGCATCCCTTTGTCCCTTGGAGCACTTTGTATTCTTCCCAATATTTCCTTTGCTTGTTAGCTTGCTATCGAGAAATGGAGGATTGAGGTGGTGGAGGCCCAAATGAAGGACTCAGTTTCTTCGGTTCACAAATGTGCAGATAGAGGTTGTCATTCTTGTAATCTCTGATTTATATTAATCGAAATATCTTTTCCTGTCCAATGATGTGCATTTAAATGAATGTTGAATCCATGGATGGTTTTAATTGCTTATACATTATTGATTATATATGTTAGAGTATGTCTTACACAATTATATATCATGCTTGTCTTGTTTTTTGATTGTTGAGAGACAAAATTGCTAACACAAGCGGAAATGGAAAAGCTCAACGGGGATCTACATGAACCATCCGGAATAAGGTATGTTTTGAGATCCTTTAGTGTTAGATGTTTTATTTCTCTTGCATATGGGAAGGGATTGATTTCTGCAGTTAATCTGTCTGTTGTGGTACCCCAAGCCATAGGAATTTTTCTCTGTAACATTGGGCATGGAGATAAAGATTCATTGTTACAATTAGTTAGGGCATATTGATTTAAAATATAATGTGGGTTACAACATTTACCCTAAAATCTGGTTGTTTCACTGATAATGTAACTTCGTGTAGGAGACTTGGATGAATACTATGTACATGAATTTCTTTTTATTTCTTAAAACAAAAACATAGATCTATACTATAAAGAGAATTCATAGATTCAGTCGACACTTTAATTCCATAAATGCATGTCAAGGAAATATATAGGAAAATAATGAAAATAGGAAACATACAGTAGAACATAGGATTATACTATTAAGATTAAAAATAGACGATTTCATTCTATTAGGTACTATATACGAGTATAACAACATCAATCTAGTTGAAAATAGTTATAATTTACATTAATCTAGCGCATATCTAGCCTTTAAAAGATATTCTACAACATTTAAAACTTAAAGTATGAACGTGGAACAAACGCTGAGAAAACAAAAGTGGAGAAGTTGTTCCTCCCAACCAACTCCCAGAGAAGCCAAACTACTTACTTCAGAACCCCCGAGCCTATTTGTTGAACAACAAGAGAAAAAGAATTCAATGCATCATCTCTTTCATTTCAAATATTTTAATCCCCATCCAATCCTAGCCTCCTACTGCTCATGGACATACAAATATATAGTATTTTTTCTAGGACTTGGTCATTTATGAACCTCCTTCTCTTTAGCAGTAAACTAGGAGTAGTGGCCTAATTTTTGGGGATGATTCCTACTGCATATTGAGTTGTCACCCAGTAGTTTTTTCCACTTGTGATTCTCCTCTTCTGGGTCTAAAAACACTATTCAACAAATATGTCCACTTTTGTCCCTGTAGTGAGGATTTCTCCTCACTTTAAGAGCAGAAATAGCTCCCTTGTGCCTATAGGGCACAAGGGTAGGTTCCTATTGTTGGAAAATAGGAAAAAGGAAACAGAAATGCAAGTAAACAGAATAGTAAATTAAACTAAGTTAATCTAGTGACAGAAAACTAGAACTAAACTAAATTATAAGTAAGAGCATAGAGAAGAAGTGGAAGCCTTCGGAACCCCTCTACAAAAAATGGGTTAGGGTTTTTCCTCCTTCAAAACCCTGCAAAACAAACCTAAGCTACAATGGAGAAACTTGCAAACAATGTTAAATGAAACTTGCAAGAAAAAATGGTTAGAAGTCAAAGCAATCTAAATAAATAAGTAAACAAAAAAAACACAAATATACCTTCTCTTAGTGGGTAACGGACCACCATGCCCTAGCTCTCAGAAGCCTCTCTCTCTTGGTTGGGGAAGCAATGGCTCAAATGGTAATGGATGTGGAGGAGAGGGAATGTGGGTGGTTTGAGAGGCAAAGGTCTCAAAGCATTCACAGACAACATAACAATAAGCAAGGGAGAAGTGTTTTGAGAGTGATCCCCCACCCTCCTTTTATAGCTTTTCCAAGGGCTTTTAGGGTTTTAAGCCCTTGGTCAGGGATTTAGCCCCTTCTACCCTAACATTAGCCCCTTTTTCAGGGATTTAGCTCCTAGGGGGATATTTTGGGCTCCTTTTTGGGGTTTTAGCCCTTTTTCTTCATCCGTAGTCTATTTTGGAGTTGTGGGGGTCCAATGGAGGGTCTTATGGAGTGATATGAAGGTTGTGATATGGTGTCCTTGGGTGGTGTAGGCCATTAAGAGCTATGTGGGGGATTTTTGGGTTAACATATTGCCCCCTAATGTGTGAGGGCAGGAGCTCAATGTATGGCCGATGGAAATCATAGGATTTGTTGTGTAGAGGTGGTGCTTCTGGTGCTGGGGCATGGCGGCTTTTGGTTTTGTATTAATATGGTTCCCATAAATTGGTGAGATACAATAAATGTGTGACATGTATATGGATGAGGAGGGCATCCCCATGCTCATGACAATGTCAAAAGAATCTATTCATATAAGCTCTAAAATACAAGAGACGATCATATACAACTGATGTTACAATGCTGGTTGCCTCTATGTGAGGCTTAATACAATACTGATCTAGTACATTGGACCCATGGCATTCTCATGGAATGCTATATCTTCATGACTGACAGTCTACTAGATCTGGTACATAGCTATGTGGACTCGTTGATTGAGAGTCAGAGTCTCTGCAGTACAAGTATGTTGTATCAATCATAAAGGTAAATCGAAGCACTGTTGGGGCTTCGAAACACTGTCTCCAACGCAACCTGGAAATCACAAGGGACATAACCTGTTTAGGTCCCTCGAGTGGACTCACCAATGTGCTAGAGTTAGGTGACATCTGGGGTCTTCAACAAAGTATTGTGCGGAACAAACCCTGTATGAATCTCAACGGTGCAATGATGGAGTTGACGTCGAGCACGTGAGAAAAAACCATCCCAAGAGGCACTAAGGAGTACTCTCAAGTGGTCTAAGGAACTCATTGATGATGTTAATGAAACCAAGGTACAGGGACCTCTGGGTCTATCCTCTGGAATATGTGTGTTGGCATCGACAGATGGAGACCTGCTGCTAGTCAAGGAAATGATGTTTCCTTCACCAGGAGTGAGAGGGATAACCGAAAGGTGTGAAGCAATCTGTGGACTGACTCACTGAATTATGAGGGAGGAGAGGGAAGGGAAAGAAGTAAAAAGGGGCAGGGGGGGAGTGGGAGACTCAAACTTCCTTTGTTCAGAGTATGATGGCAGGGCGTGCCAGGAAGCAAATGAAACTGACTCAAGGCAATGGGATCATAGCTGTAATACTCGGAATGTCACTGCAGATGGGAAATACTTGGAGGAGGTGGACACTTTTGATGCTGATGAGATCCAAGGAAGACACATTACAGAGTACTCTAAACAAAGGCGACCCAATGTGGGGATGCTGCCAAACTATTTTTTGTTGGGTGGTGTCTAGGAACACCATTGTGGTACGATCTCGTGGAATTTTGGTGAGCCTGAGAAGGTAAATGCTCGATGGTGCTTTTAATTTTAGAGAGTTTGAAAGCATGAATAAGACTCTAGTGGGGGCTCTTTTTCGTTTGTAGTCCCCTGTATCTAAAAAAAGGATAAAAGTATACATAGGAGAGCTCACCCATCTTGTAGGGGATGAAAGACTTATTTACCATTGGTAGTCAAATCAGGCTGGAAAAGGTTAAACCTATATTGATTGGACAGTCATTCAAATACTTTTATGAGCATGAATGAAACCAAGTTTGCTTGGCGATATTTTCTTGTTGAGATGGCTGGAAAAGATCTTAACGACAACCGATGGTGAGCATTTTTGTAAAGTGCGGCCCCTCTGCCGGAGAAAGCATAAAAGTATGCAGAGGGGTACGGTCTTGGCTTGAGTGTGCCAAGGATGTCCTTTTTTATTGATGGTCTACATGGTCTACAAAAGGAGGTAAATGAGACAATGTAGACGCCATTTCCTATACTTTAGAGAGAGGGAAAGGAAGGAACTACGCTTAGCCATATTTTCATTGTTTTAAGGAGTCATAAAAGAGATTAAATGAAACTCCAATGTGGTCAACTGATGGTGGCACATGCAATGCCCCATGTTGGGATGGTGGACAAAGATCCAAAGGTCATCCATGTAGTATGGACAGAGCAGAAGGCTCTCAGGCATACCATTACATGCGTGGGATAGATCGTGGCAGAGGCCTATGAGTTGGTACAGTAGATGCATGTAAAATGAGGTGGTTCTCAGACAGAGGTCAAGAGAGCATGTGTGTGTTGTGGTAAACAGACTTGACTACATGCGATATGAGTGCAGGTCCGGGGCATTTATATGCCAAATGCATGCAAGAAAAAGAATTTTTTTTGTGGACAGTGGTCCAGAGGTCCGCGTAAGGTGCGGTGGATGGAAAAGATAACTATGTGTTAAAAATACAAAAATAAAAGATAAAATGATAGTCCTTAATGGGTAGCGGCCTGACAACTTGCATGAGTAGCGATTGGGAAGTGTGATACAAGTACAGGTCCATAGACACTTGTATCGTTATGTCATGGCTCATAAATCGAGGTGACTTGTGGGAAATGCTCCCAAAATTGATTTATTAAACATGATACAATGGTCTCATAAAGAGATAGAGGATTTGAGCTTAGAGGTGTGAGAGGTGTCTCGAACTGGTTCCAGGTGACTTTGGATTAGCAGCTCATGGTGCTGCCCTTGATTTTTGCTAAAAAAATGTTGGAAAACAAGAAAAGAAAATTAAGCGACTTATTAGTGATGTTAAGCGTAAAATTTCTTGAGGTAGAGCCCATTGCGAGGGTTTTCCAAGAGTTGTCCATCAGATTCAATGAAAATGTATGCCCCCATGCCAAGGCGAAGGTCATTGGCAAGGCAGGGTGATGGAATATAGTATTTTATGGGAAGAACCGATTCCATACCATGGTTTAAATGGAATGGGGTAAAACCGAAGGCAGTCTTACAGATCTCTCCATCTTCGCATAAGTGGTGCTGGGATAGATCAGGTGGATCTTCCACATCCGACGAGATGGAAGGGAAACTCATGCTAGAGATCATGTAAATGGTATTGGTTGTAGTTTTTGTGGCCTTGCCCCCAGTCTCTATTGGAGCCTAAGAGGGGAAATCCTGGAGACAAGAGGAGTCTTTGATGGACCTCGATGTAGGTGCAACATCATCTCAATTAGCTAGACATGAGTCAACACATCATGGGCCCTTAGAGGTAGGGTAGGTGGTTCAAGATACCACATAAGATATCCCAGTGTGAAATCCTATAAATTACGGATTGGAAAGATAGACTTACTGACGATCGTGGATGGTAGGAAAAGGAAAAGGAAAAGAAAAAGGAAAAGGATCATGTTGATCAGGAATGAACCCCATTGTTTCTCTGGTAATTGAGGTTGAGGTTGCAACTGAGGTTGTGGTGGTGGCTGGGGAAACAACAGAAGAGATAGGTCTAATGGACCATCGATGATGGTGGAGACAAGTGGGTCTGCAGAACTTGACATCATGTAGATGGACACGGTGTCTGAAAAAGGAGGTGGTGGGTGAACTTCTTCAATCAAGGTGATATCAGACTCAAGGGAATGCTGACGGAGGTCAGCAAGAGCCATTCGAAGTTCAGGTAGGTCTTGGAAATGGTGAGAGTAATGTCCATACAAGCTGCAAAGGGCACAAGCATGGTTTGTCCTCAATGCCTTGTTCCTGACTACTAGTGTGCTTGGGAGTTCAAACATGGGGATGTTTTCGTTCGTATCCATGTCATCCATATCCACACGGATCACTGGGATTTCAGGGAAATTTTGAGTTGGATGGCCTTATTGTTCGCATATGGCACAAGGTGGAACTTTTCATGGTTTTGCGGTGGCTTTGGTGTTTTTTCCCCTAGCCCTTTTGCATTGGCACGGTGCAGGTGCGGATGCGGTGGTTGGCTTGTGTGGACCGGGTGGAGGGTGAGACTCAACCACAATAGGTTACAGTAGGGTTAACACAACCTAGGGCATTGTTGGTTGAGTTGGTGGATCAATATACCACACCGGGATCCCCAATGTAACATTGGGTAGGCTTAAGGTGGCCATGACTGTCTTTCTCATGACACCAGGTGGGGGAAAGAGGAAGGGAATTGTATGGACTGGAGATGAGCCCAACGTAACTCCCAGCTGGTTCCATGTGGGGGTGAGGGTGTGGTTGCAGCTGTGTGTAATGCTTCTACTGCGGGTGATGTTGTGGCTACTATTGGCATTGTGACTGCAGATGATGTTGTGGTTGCAGTTGGGGATGCCGCGGCACTTGTTTTTTGGGTGCAGCGGTGCTTGATGAGACCATGCACAGTTCTATAGTTTTTTTTTTGTGTCAGTGGTGGTGACACCAACGGGAAAGGAGCCATCATGGTGGGATCGATAAACAACCCAAGACCCACATTCAATGGTGGGGAGGCTGGTGTGTTTTCAACCACAGTGTTGGTTGCAGGGGTGACATTACTGGTCTCCCCTTGTGGCTCAATGGTGGTGATAGTAGGGATAATGTTGGCAGGCACTGTTAACCCTTGTCGGTTATGGTAGGTGAGCTCGTCAACTATCACAATCTTCCCTTCGTGGGAAAAAATCATGAGGCAAAAGATAGTTGACACGAAGGCTCGCATGGCATACATGTAACTCCTCCCAAGGAGGAGGCTGTAGTCTAGTTGAGCATTGACGACTTTAACGTTGATCAATATTGTCTTTCTGGCTAACATGATGGGGACATGGGGAAGGATTCCTTGGGATTTACTTGGGTTTCCATCATAAGCCTGTAGATTCATGGAGGGTGGTTGCAGAATTGGTGAGCCAATCTTCTTCCAAACCAAGATAGACATGATGCATGTGGATGCCCCCTCATCCACTGTGCATCGGTGCACAACCAAATCCTAGATGGAAACTCGGATTTGGAAGGCGATAGTGGAGGGCATGCATGGTTCCCTATTCTTCATGTCAAAGGTAATCAGCTTGGATTCGGAGGGGTTTACTACCACTCGAGCAGCTAGTAAGGCTTTTCCCTCTGTTGGGCATGTTTTAAGTACTTCAAGAGAAGACATGGCGGTTGGCGTTTGGACCAAATCATCCACAATGCTATAGTTGACTGCAGCTCTAGCTATGGAATTATTGGCAACTCTACGTATGGGGGGGCATGGGAGCGGGGGTAATTGGAGAGGTAGGTTGGCTATCTTAGATGTGGATGTTGTTGATGAGTCGACAGGTTCGGTGGTGGTACCGTACTTATTTTGTCTAGTCTGTAAGTTGACCTCTTCAGTGGTCATGTCTAGCAGGTGGTGAACACCTATTTCGATCATGGGAGGTGCCCACAGAGCATTGGGGTTGGGTTGGGGAGGGGTTTCATTTGCCACCAATCCTTGTACCGGTAGTGGTTTTTGAAGCACCATGGGGGGAGTTCCTTATGGTGTCGGGTTGGGTTGTGCTTGGTTTGTAGCATTGGCATCCTGTTGGGCCTTTTTCTGAATGGCTTGCTTGGTACACCCCATGAGGGGACACCTGAATGTGTAGTGCCCATAGACCTCATAGAGTGTGCATGGTTCGTTTGTGCACAATGGGGCATTGTGTCTTAGTGCATTTGGTCGTGGGGGGTTCTAGGCTGGCTGGTTTGTCACGACATTGTTGGGAGGATTTGGTTGTTGACCACCTCCCTGCAGTTGGTTATTTCCTTAGTTACGGGACCAGTTGTTTCTATATTTCCCTTGTTGATTGTTGGGGGCAGGCTGGTTGGGACGGTTTTGGTGTGCGAACACTTGTCCCAATGGAGCGAGTGTAGCTGGGGCGGGGGCTTGAACTTGTTGTACTAGTGGTGAATATTATATTTGTGGGGGTGGTGTTGCCACAAATGTGGGAATTTTCCCCACATACTGCTGTGCTGGCCAAGCCATGGCTTGAGCCTACTACAGTGGTGCAGGTTGTGCATAGGAAGTTGTCGCTCTGGACTGAGACATCATTCTAGCATAGTCTGGAGCTTGGTTTTGGTAAGAAACATTAGCGGTGTTGCTTGGTTGCAGTGTAATGGTAGGTGGTGTCAGTCAAGTCTGTGGTTGTTGGGAGACTAATCCTATGATGCCATCCACAGCATGGGATGCCCCCAGTGCGTCGCGGTAGGAGGTACTTGGACGGGGAGCATCTGGAATGACGATGTATAGGAATCTAGACTGGGCATTAATGAGATCAAATTGTTGGGCCTTAAGTATGGCTTCTTCTTGATATTGGGGATTTTCAGATGCGACGTCCTTTTCGATGGGCTAGAGAAAAATCTTAAGGAACCAATCTAAGAAGATCTTGTCGTCTAGTTGGATTTTGCATAAGCTACGGCATTGCCACCACTCATGGATATGGTCAATTATGTGAGTGGTGGTGCTTTGGTGACAGGATAACAGGATCTCCACCCCCTTGTCATATCTGATAGGGAGTTGGAAATACTGTAGGAACATGAAGGCTAGGGAGTTGAAGTCGGGGTACTTGGCTTGTGGCAGCTCAATGTACCATTTGGCCGTGGCACCTATAAGGGTGCGTTGGAACAGCCTCAACCTAATGGAGTTGTCTACAAAGTTGTTGGATGAGCACCATAGATGGAATGTCATTATGTGGTTTTGGGGACATTCCCTGGCTTTGCCTTCAAACTTGCGGATGTCTGATGGCAACTTAGTTGTCGTGGGTGGCCAAAAAGCTTGGTGGAAGATGGGGTAGTTTCTTAATCTAGCCAAATCAGGCAAGTTCAGATGAGCCATGAAGGGTATATTTGATCTTAAGTTAATGTGGGATGGGGCTACAATGGGGGTGGGGTTTACAGGTGCATAGTGCATCTAGACAACTGGGGGGGGTTTTGGTGGCACCATTGCGGATGGCCCAATGCCCCCAAGTGCTGTGTCATGGGTGGTATGGGTGGTGGGGACATTTCCCCCATGTATGACAGTAGGGGCAATGCAGGTGGCCAGTGTATTGTCCCCTTGTGTAGCAGGAGGGGAAGTGTGTGTGGAGGGGCCACTACCCCCATGTGTTACGACTGGGCCAGATTGGATGGTCAATATGGGTGGTGGTAGTTGGCTAATGAAAGTCTGCATGACTGTGCTTGGGCCACTTACCAATTTTTCGGTGATGGGTTGTGATGTGGACATGGGTCCACTTGCTACAGTTAGGCTGAAAAATGGACCCAGATTTGCACTAGCCATGGGGCTTGATGGTGCAGTGTGGAGGTCTGGTTCAAGCTGATACGGGTCGGAATCAGAATCAGAGGCAGTGTGGCCCTCTAATGGTGTGGGAGATCATTGAGAATGGCTTCGACGGTGCCAATCAAGTGTTCCAAATGGTGGTGGTTCACCCCTTAGGCGTGAGGAAGATCATGGAGGATCAATTGTGTTCACTTTTATCTATGAAACTGGTGGGTATGAGATTTGGACCCTGGTTTCAATAGCTTCCTATTGGCTGAAGGTGGTCTCTCAGCCACCAACACTGCCAGAAGACAGCGCTGGGCTTGTTCCTCATAGGTACTTCTACTCAATCAAAAGGGGTTGTTGCCCGTTTCGCTTGGAAATTCCTCTCAGAGGCTAGCTACTTTAGGGTTCTTGTGGTACTCCTCATAATGAGTTTCTCAGCAAAGCCCAAGTACTTCCCACAGTTGAAGAAGTCAGGGAATTATGTCCTCAAAGACTGCAAAATTGATGAACTTAGTGTAAGTTTGGTAAATTTTAAGGCTTACTCAGCGTTATGAACTGAGTTGGGTTAATTATTTGGTATGGTGTGTTGGTTTTCTTGTTTTTTTCTGGTATTTGGTTGCTGCAATATTGTTTATGAATTCATCATGGTAGATTTCATGTCATGGTTTTGTATGCAAGCATAAACATAAATTTGTAAGCAAGTACAGTGATTAACCCTAAATGTTTGCTGGCCTAACTAGATGTCTACCTCATAGTAATATTCGTCTTCAACAAAGAGAAGGTACTGGGCTCTCAACACAATGGGACTAAGCCCATCCGTAGATCCTTAGGTCTCCTACTAGATGCTAGGTTGGTCAACAGGGAGGACGCTTAGCCCCATGAGAAGCCCTCCTTCTCTACCCCCTCTACCTTCCAGGTCACCTAGTTTAAGTGGTTTGGGAAAAATATCATGGAGTGCCTAGATATATACGAGCTTTCCCTTTGTCATATCCCAGAATACCCGAGAGGGTGATGACTGGGTAGAGGAGGAAGGGGGAAGCAAGATGGCTTCTTTTAAGTTATTTTTAGTTAGACTAGTTCATTTTATTAAGCCTTAATGGTTCATTTAACATTTACACATTGCTCATGAAATTATTTGTAGAAAATACAAACTGAAACTGAAAATGACCTGTAATGGTGGACAGAGGCGGCTGGGCCGCGCTAACAGTCCTCTGAAATTAAAAATTACTATCTATTAATCTTAAATTCAACTTCTGTGTGACAGGAGACACATTTCTGACCAAATCTACCGAAGGGGACGTGATATTTTTTCATAAATGAGCGAGGGGGTCGCACGGAATGAAAAAACAACTGCAACCTGAGTTTCTGGGCTAAAGTCATGCTTATTGTGGGATTAAGTTCACCCTGGGCACACCTGTTTTCTTATTAAGAGCGCTGTAGTGTCACCTTTTTCACCAATAAGAGAGCCCTGCTCCGGAATGGGGTTTTTTGGTGAGACAGAGTCAAATCTAGTTGACAGTAACTGGTACAGGGGTCAGTCTGACTTGGTTTAGCCTAGCAGAGGCTTCGGTAGTGGATAAACAAGAAATAAATAGGATTTAAGACAGATTTAAGATAAGATTCCTGAAAAACTAGGGCAAAAATTTTAAAAACTTAGAAATGAAAATTTTGGACTAGGGATCCTGCGGGATTGACCTGGTATGGTCGCCAAAGCTGTAGTGAGTATTTCTCCTCACTATAAGAGTAGGAATAGCTCCCTTGTTCCTATAGGGCATAAGGGTAGGTTCCTACAGTTGGAAAACAGGGAAAACAAAACAGAAATGCAAGTAAATAGAACAGTAAATTAAAATAAGCTAATCTAGTGACAGAAAACTAGAACTAAACTAAATCATAAGCAAGAGTAGAGAGAAGAAGTGGAAGCCTTGTGAACCCCTCTGTAGAAAACAGGTTAGGGTTTTTCCTCCTTAAACCCTGCAAAACAAACTAGATACAATGGAGAAACCTGCAAACAATGTTAAATGAAACCTACAAGAAACAATGGTTAGAAGTCAAAGAAATCTAAATAACTAAGAAGTAAACACAAAAAACACAAATATACTTTCTCTTACTGGGTAATGGGCCACCATGCCCTAGCTCCTGGAAGCCTCTCTCTCTTGGTTGGGGGAGCAATGGCTCAAATGGGAATGGATATGGAGGAGAGGGAATGTGGGTGGTTTGAGAGGAAAAGGTCTCAAAGCATCCATGGGCAGCATAACTATAGGAAAGGGAGAAGTGTTTTGAGATTGAACCCCCACCCTCCTTTTATAGCTTTTCCAAGGGGTTTTAGGGTTTTAAGCCCCTGGTCAGGGCTTTAGCCCCTTTTTTGGGCCTTTATCCCCTTCCGCCCTAACTTTAGCCTCTTTTAGGATTTTAGCACCTTTTTTAGGGATGTAGCTCCTAGGGGGTTATTTTGGGCTCCTTTTTGGGGCTTTTAGCCCTTTTTCTTCATCCTTATTCTATTTTGGAGTTGTGGGGGTCTAATGGAGGGTCTTATGGAGTGATATGAAGGTTGTGAGATGGTTTCCTTGGGTGGTGTAGGCCATTGAAAGCTATATGGGGGATTTTTGGGTTAACAGTCCCCATCAGAATGTTTTATTAAATAAAAATGTTTATTCTTAACTTTTCTATCAAAAATAATAAAAATAATAAAATAATAAATAAATTATTTTTCAACTAGAATTAATAATAATTATTAACTCATAGGGTATTACATACACCAACCCTTAGAAGATAATGCTATCTCGAGTGTTATAACTTTTATTTCTATTCTTCCATCATGTCTTCTTGGAATAAGTCTGGATATGCCTCCCACAGATTACTTTCCAGCTCTGAAGTAGCTTCTTCCGGACTAAGGTGCTTCCATTGCATCTTGAGTTGACCAATGGTACAATTCCAGAGTAAAGTTTCTCTCCCATTGAGAATGTGCTCTGTCCCATCTTGGAACCAAGGTATTTTTTAAGGCTTCTAAGGCGATTCTATTTGGATTGAAAAAAAATATGTTTATAGATAGGTAGTTGAATATTAAATATGAAACATAAAATTAACACTGAAATGTGGACATTTTGGCGTATATTATGATAAAAAAACCTCTATTTTGTGTAAATATGGGCGATATTAGACACTAAAAATGACCAAATAGCAAACTTATTTTTTGAAAAAAACCCAAAAGTAGCCAATTGGTGAAATTTCTCCCCTAAAAATTACCCTCCTTGGAACTCTCCTTTAGGTTCCACGTGGATTGCATTCCAATCAACCACATGAGAAACATCATGAGCATATATTTTCAATATGGAAACGTGAAACACATTACACACTTTATTATTGGGTGGTAGGGCCAACTAGTACGTGACTAACCCTGCTTCACCTAAAATTTCAAATGGATTGCAATACTTGGGTGCCAATTTTGAATACTTTAACAATATTAAGGAAATTTTCATGGGCTTTATCTTTATGTATACATGATCACCCACCCAGAACTCTCTAGGAGTTATTTTTAAATCATCATAACTTTTATGCTTGTCTTGGGCCACCATCACATTTTATTGTACATGTTTCATGGTTAGTTACATATCTTTAAATAAATAATGTCTTAACATTAACCTATAAAATCAGCTATTCCAAGAGATAGGAGTACTACACTTATTCCTATATAATATTTCATATGGACTCATACATGCAGAAACTTCAAAATTATTATTATATGCAAATTAGGTGTAGGTAATATCATCACTTACATGGTTTATCCATGACATACATCCTTATAATGTCCTCTAATAATTCATTTATGATATATTTTTATCATTTAAGCTAGCATTAACTTAGGATCTTAACTGAGAGAATAACAAGCACAACAATCAAACACATAAGACAATGAACAAAAAGATTTTCCTCGGGGAAACCATAAAGGATAAAACCCCGCAACTTCCTCAGAGATAGAATTAGCACCAAATAGCAAAGTACCAAAAATAGTAAGATGATATCCTAATAGCAGTAGCCTCTTTCTCTCTAGCCCTAACAACTTCTTCTTCCTCAACTATGCGCTACAACTAAGTGTGAGTGACTGTATAATAAATTGAGAGGCTCACTCTCTATTTTTACTAATTCCCAACTTGACAATGACTCACTAGGGCCAACTTCTCTAGGAGAGTCTAATAACCCTAGTGCCCCAGAACTACGGGGAGTTTAACCCTTGAACAATAGGAGAGTTACCCACAATAACTTTACATGAGTTGTTTACATTATAGAACCTCCCAATAGGAACATCGGGGCATGACATGACTCAAATACATTATAGACACTTCCCAGAATAAACATCGGGGTACAAGACATAAGATATACAATTGAATACATTCCAAAGTTACAAATACATCAACACTCCCTCTTAACTAGGAAGGTATTCTTTCGACACAATTTTCAGCACTGGTCTTCTTCTCTGTATCGACTGGATCATCTCGTCATCTTCATCTTCAAGTTGTCTTCATCTTCAAGTCTTCTTCATCTTCAAGTATTGTTTGTCTTCAAGTATTCTTCATATTCAAGACATATTCATCTTGAAGTCATCATCGTCTTCATCACGGGATATGGATCATCACGACTGCTGGATCATCACTATTGGAGCATCATCACTGTATCATTATCAAATTTGGATCATCACTGCTAGATCATCAAAAAGTCTAGATCATCACTTGATCTGGATCATCATCAAGTCTATACCATCATCACATCTGGATCATCACTTGGTATAGATCATCATCAAGTCTGGATCATCGTCACATCTAGATCATCACTTGATCTAGATCATCATCACATCTAGATCCTCATCATCGGTGCTATCTCATAATGGTGCTATCTCTCGATTCTTCTTGTCACAAGAAGTTCTACATGTTATATTTTTATCATTCAAGCTATCCTTATGATCTTAGGATCTTTAACTGAGAGAATAAAATGCACAGCAATAAACACAAGAGACAAGAGACACAAAGAATTTTCCTCAGGGAAACCATAAAGGAGAAAACCATGCAACTTTCTTAGAGATAGAATCAGCACCAAAAGTAAAACCCGAAAACATAAAGATGATCTCCTAATAGCAATAGTCTCATTCTCTAATCCCATCTTCTTCTCTCTCACTCATGCGCCCTAATGAGTGAGTGTGTGTGTGATAAATAGAGAGGCTCACTCTCTATTTATATTCTTTTGTTCACTTGAAACCTAGTCCAACATGTTGGACTCACTTAACAATTACTTACTAGATCCCACATCTTTAGGAGTGTCTAATAACCCTAGTGCCCCACAACTTGTGGGGACTTTTCCTCCTCTGATCAACAAGGAGGGTTATCCTTAACACAACGGTGGGGACTATTGCCCCAACTTACAATGACTCACCTAGGGTAAACTTCTCTAGGATAGTCTAATTGTTAGGATTATTAATCCTCCCTTGTACAAATTTGGTCATATGTCTAAATCAAGAGTCATGTCTAAATCGGGAGTCCATCCAGTCTATTTATAGTCATTAGCACCATTGGTTAAACTTGACCAAATTGGGGCACATGTTTCAGTTACCAAAGTGTGGGGAACACTAATTGAGGCTCACTGCCACTTATTGCACTTGATTGCATAAGTTTAGGAGTCTCCTAGATCAATCCCTACAATTTAGGAAGCAACTGGGAGTGCCAAAACCAAGCAAGGTCAGTTAACTTCAGTTGATGACTAGTCAAGCCAAGTTAGGAGTCAGTTACATTCAGTTCTAGCTCTCTACATTCAGTTAAATAATGGTTTAATTAATTGCACGCATGTGGGGCATTTTTCTCACCTACCACAGTCAGTTAACCATTATTTAATACTAAATGTAACAGTTGGTTGTGTTTTAGAACTCCGGTTATGATTTAGAAAAGGACAGTTAACTACTGGGTCCTTAACTTCAGTTGATGACTAGTCAAGACAAGTTAGGAGTCAGTTACATTCAGTTAAATAATGGTTTAATTAATTGCACACATGTGGGGCGCTTTTCTCACCTACCACAGTCACTTAACCATTATTTAATACTAAATGTAACAGTTAGTTGTGTTTTAGAACTCCAATTGTGATTTAGACAAGTCTTGGTTACCTATAGTCAAGTAGAGTCATCAATTCAAACTTCCTCATGTGGATTCGAATTGCTTGTGGCTATTAAAGCCATTTTACATCATTGTAATTATTATCTGAATTACTTTTTGATTAACGAAAGCATTCACAGCTGCAAGCCTTTTGCACTGTTTCATTCTTCAATTGCTGAGTAAATTGTGAGATCTTCTTTGTGAGTTTTGTTTTTGTCTACAGATCTATATGCTCAAATTTACATGGTATCAGAGCCTCAGTGGACAAGACTCCTCTCCTCCTCATATCTCCAACCAGATCATTTTGTTTGTTTGATTGTGTGACAGGTTATCAGGTTTTCTTACAGCATTTGCTACAAGCAGCCTCTACTTCTCATTGCATTCGCTACAGCAGCTCAGTTCTTCCTATTACTTCGAAATGGCTCATCAAATAGAGCCTCTCACTCCCTTCAACTATCACCAGTGGAAGGATGACATGAAACTATTGCTCCGCACCAAGCATCTCTTCAGACTTGTAGAAGAAACAGAAGGAGAGCCAGAATCAGAGAAAGACAAAGTTAAATACATGAACAAGCTTGATGAAGCCATTGGACTCATGCACCACTCAGTCTCTGTAGATCTTCGATTTCACATCCAAGACTTGGACACTCCCAAGGAGGTTTGGGACAAGCTTGCTTCCTTGTTTGATAAGCATGATGAGATGAGGATCCATCAGCTAGAAAATGATCTAATTACTCTCAATCCATCAGATTTCGAATCTCTAAATGAATTCTTCTCAAAGTTCAAGAACCTGATATATCAGTTGAAGCAATGCAAAGTGAAGAAGGATGAAGCCCAGCTCATCCTTGCTATTCTCACCAAGCTCAATTCAGACTACTCAGTCTTTGTATCCACCTTCCAAATGGTAAGGCTCACTACTCCAAATTGGAAGATGCCCACTATTAATGATTTCATTCAATCTCTTATTTTTGAAAATGATAAATTGATCCAAATGGGGATCATTCGATCTCCCAAAGATCTAGCTCTTATTGCAAGAGGAGATAAGGTAGCGAATGACAGAGGGAAGCAAAGAGATGAGTCTGAACAGTCAAAAGAACCTTCAAGTTCGAAGAGAAGAAAGAAGAATAGCAAAGGCAAGATCCTCTGCCCTTACTATGGAAGGGGCTTCCATTCAGAAAGCTCCTGTATGAGAAGACAACTTGATGAAATGGCTCTTATTTTGAAAAGGCACAACATTTCTGTACCTTATAGCGCAAGGAAGGAAGACTCTGAAGAAGAAGAAGAAGAATACCCAAAGAAAGGACATGCACTGAAAGCTTGCTGCACATCAACACCTGCTTTCCTCATTGATTCTGGAGCTTCTAAC
>LPNX010810265.1:11051-37224 GCA_001517045.1 Pseudotsuga menziesii | reverse complement strand
TAGTTGTGTTTTAGAACTCTAATTGTGATTTAGACAAGTCTTGGTTACCTACAGTCAAGTAGAGTCATCAATTCGAACTTCCTCATGTGGATTCGAATTGCGTGTGGCTATTAAATCCATTTTACATCATTGTAATTATTATCTAAATTACTTTTTGATTAATGAAAGCATTCACAGCTGCAAGCCTTTTGCAATGTTTCATTCTTCAATTGATGAGTAAATTGTGAGATCTTCTTTGTGAGTTTTGTTTTTGTCTACAGATCTATATGATCAAATTTACACTAATAACCCTAGGGCCCCACAACTGCAGGAAGTTTAACACTTCACCAATAGGAGGGTTACCCACAATGACTTGGCATGAATTGTTTGCATTATCGATTCTCCCGATAGGCACATCAGGGCATGACATGACTTTGATACATTACCAACACTTCCTGGAATAAAAATTGGGGTACAATACATAAGATATATACGTGAATACATTCCAAAGTTACAAATACATCAACACTCCCTCTTAACCAGGAAGGTATTCTCTTGACACAATTTATCAGCACTGGTATTCTTCTCTGTATTAACTGGATCATCTTGTCATCTTAATCTTCAATTCATCTTCATCTTCAAGTTATCTTCATCTTCAATTCATCTTCATCACTAGATCTGGATCATCTCGGGGACATCATCATTGGATTTGGATCATCATCATTGGTGCTATCTCTTGATTCTTCTCATCATAGGAAGTTATATAGAGCCAACCCTTTTTCATGCTGGATGTACATCTACAGAGCCAGTCCTTTTTCATACTAGATGTATCATCACATAGCTCGTCCTTTTTTGTAACAGATGTGGCATCCACACAGAGCCAGTCCTTTTTCATACTAGATGAGTCTTCACAGAGCTATTCCTTTTTCATACTAGATGTGGAACACACACAGAGCCAGTCCTTTTTCATATTGGATGAGTATTTACAGAGGTAGTCCTTTTTCATACTGGATGAGTCTTCACAGAGCCAGCCCTTTTCATGCTCTATGTGGAATCGACACAGAGCTAGTCCTTTTTCATACTAGATGTGTCTTCACAGAGCCAACCCTTTTTCATGCTGGATGTGGAATCCACACAGAGCTAGTCATTTTTCATACTAGATGTGTCTTCACAGAGCCAACCCTTTTTCATGCTAGATGTGGAATCCAGACAGAGCTAGTCCTTTTTCATACTAGATGTGTCTTCACAGAGCCAGCCCTTTTTCATCCTGGATGTGGAATCCACTGAGAGCTAGTCCTTTTTCATACTAAATGTGTCTTCACAGAGCCAACCCTTTTTAATGCTAGATGTGGAATTCACACAAAGCTAGCCCTTTTTCATACTAGATGTGTCTTCATAGAGCCAACCCTTTTTCATGTTGGATGTGGAATCATCACATACATATGACAATGGAAGGAACCAATCCTCTCACCATGTCACAGCTTTTACATCTGACCATGGAAGGAACAATCCTCTCACCATGTTGGAAGGGAACATCAATTACATCTGACCATGGAAGGAACCAATCCTCTCACCATGTCAAAAGCGCACACAAAATAATCACTTTCCTTTGGAAGGAACCTTGATTTGGAGAACACCAAGCTTCTCCCTAAAGTACTCAAACTTCACTTTGGCCATTTCTATCATAGAATCACATCAGGGCTGATTACATCCAAGGATAACCTGTGAGTTTCTCCAGTACCAATTACATTCGAGGACAACCCACAGGATCATTTACATTTGAGCAACCTACGAGCTTCACCATGATTTATGCTTAGACAACCCATCTCGCCAGCTATGCTAGATCTCCCTCTTTCGAGAGATATTGATCTGGATCACAAACTAGAGATTCATTGCTCCTCTTTTCATCATACCAAAATGCGAGTTAGATCAATCAAATCAAATAGTAATTTTTAGAAGAAACATACTACCTCCCAAATTGCAAGTGGCAACATCTTTTGCCTTGGCTGTACTCAGTGCCATGCAGGAATCCATCATGTCAAACCAAGAGATCACACCTGATATCATACTAAAGTAGCACCCCAAAGTGCTCTTCCTATCAGTGGCACTTCCTGCCCAATATGAATCCACATAACCCTCTATGTTAATATTCTGATTCGTCTCATACTTGATCCCATAATCAACTGTACCCTTCAGGTACTTCAGAATATGCTTTGCAGCAATCAAGTGAACATGTCTCAATGTGTTCATAGTAAAGAAAATGTCTGGTCTCGTATTCATCAGGTACATCAAGGAATAAATCATCTAACAATACATTGTGGCATCAACCGACTCTGATGAAGCAACACTCAATAGCTTCAGGTTCGATGCCATAGGTGTGGTCATGGCCTTGCAGTCCATCATGCTGAACCTATTCAATATCTCTACTGCATACTTCTCTTGTCCTAGGGATATTCTTCCACACCTACATGCCATCATATCCAATTTCTTCATCTCAAACTCGGCAGCAAGCCTCCTTCTTGCAACTTTAATGAGTTCCTCTTTTCTGTCAAGTCATTGACATATAACAGAAGCATCACTGGTCTTCCGTCTTCAACCTTGAAGCAAAGGTTGGAATCCACTTTACTCTCAGTAAATCCAAATTTAATCACTAATCTGTCCATCTTATCATACCATGTCAAGCCTCAAGATATTTTGTAGTCACTCCCTCTGAAGCGGAGCATCATACTGCCTCTGTCTTCCGTACTCTATGCATTGAAACATTTTGTACCAAACTGACTAGTAGCTTCATATGCTACTAATATTCCATGTATCCATCTAGTGTATAGACTTTCATCTTCAACCTTTTAGCAAAGGTTAAGATCTTCATCAAGCTCATCATGTGTGCGTTTCAACTCCCATTGGCTGCAAATGTCTCTTTGTAGTCTATGCCTTGTTTTCGTGAGAAGTCTCATGCTACGAATCTTGCCTTGTATCGCACAATGTCTCCATCTATTGCATGATGGAACTACGAAATTCCCTTCATGTATCAATACTACATCCTAGACATCATTCTTCTTGAACTAGGATTCCCTTTCTTCTTGGTTACTTCTTCATGGCTGGAAGGTTCTGCATTAATGATGTCGCTACATTTGTCATATTATTCTTCATCTTGAACTGTCGTCACTTGTTCTTTGGAACAAGTCTCATCCTTCTTTGCTTGTAGGCGATTATGTATGCGATCTTTCCTACAAGTGAAATACGTTTGTATGGTTAGAAACATTTCATAAGGAATATTCAAAAATGGATAATTCTTATGTATAGATATATGATCATGCAACTATTTAATCCAATACAACATTCATCCATATTTCATGGAAACTTTTCTAGATGCCTTCCATCTCTACTAGGACAACATTGAGATTGTGCACTAATCCAATATGTTAGCAAAGAGGTTTCATTCTAGATAAGTATAAATGGAGAGTTGTATAGAACCATGAGCTACTTACCCATTAAATGCATATTAGTAGTATGCTGTCATTCTATCATGCATAATACATGAACTGAATATAAACAAATGCATAATCAAAACAATACCATGAAATGACAATTGAATACTTATATTTTTTTTTTCATAGGCAGACACCTTCTTGAGCCTTCAGTTTCATCATCTTCTTCATTCATAATAGCATCATTTCTTATCCAAATGCTAAGGTGGATAAGAGGTTCTTCAAGAGTTGAGTCCTTCATATTCCTCATCACTTGAGGAATCTTCTTTTGATGGTGGGAGCTTGATCTTCAGTATCTCCCATCTTCTCTTCTCTTATTATGAGTCTAGCTTCTTCTTCTTGTGTGTGCTATTCCTAGAGTCTGCTGAAAGTAATCACTTTCTTCTAGCACACATTCCTCGCATGAATGAATCCCATGATATTGGGAGGCCATTTAAGATGGCTATCACCACTTCTGCATTCTCCACTTCTTCTTCTACTGATACAAGTTGTTCTTTGATTCAATAGGCCCTTGTAAAGTATGACTGTATGGTCTCTTCATTTTGGATATTCACATTCTTCAACTATTTTCTCAAAGTCATATTCAGATTTATGTTCTTCCCTTTAAATAGCTTGGTTAAGGAATCAAACATCTTTGATGTCTTTAGTGAATACACTTTTGGAACATGGTGATCCATGATTGAATCAACAATGATATTCTTTGCCTTGACCAAGTTCTTCTTGTGTAAGGCTTTGAGCCTCAATTCCCTCTTGAACTCAAACCTCTCTTCTTATGTAGGTGTCTAATTCATTTTCTTTAGAGAGATCATATACTTCCATGCTCGAAAGTTGTCAACTTCAATAATCTTATCATCAATCTGATGTGATAGATCACTTTGAAATGAGAACATCAAATGAAAATAGAAAAGGATTAGATCTTACCAATTTGAGGTGTCCATCTTGGTTCCGGAGCTAGCAAATCTAGGGTTTGTCAGAGAAACCCTAATTTTCAAAATTTGGAATATTTTAGATATTATTGGATAGAAATATAGATCTCGTCAAGGAGAGTTGTCCAATGTACTCCTTTTGTGAAAACAGTGGAGGGAAGCTCCCGGAATAGGAAGCCCTAGTTTTCCAATTTCTTTTGCAGAAATGCCTGTTACCGTTTCTGCGGTATCTCTGAAATTACTACTCCTATGTGTCTTAAATTTTGCACTAAGGTATCCTCTCATGTCCTTGTTTCAAAACCATACTTTTCATTAGAATTTGTTTCACCAATTGGGACTTATGATCATTTTTCCAAGGTGACCTGTTACAGGACTGTTCAAAACAATGACGTTGTATAGACTGCCACGTCTCACTGTTTCATATTCTAGGTCTAGAACTTGGACCATAGAAATTAAAGTCTGTTTCCTTTCTAGAACAACTTTCAAAATTTTATTTAGACCTTTTTATCCCAAGATATAGTAATTCTCCCTAGGTGTCCTGTTTAGAGTTGAATTTTGGAAGAGGCTGGAATCCTAACTTGGAGGGAACATATCTCCTAGAATATAGAGAATCTGAGGCCAAATTTTATATACAATGTAAATAAGGTGTTTATCTTCTTCTTGTAAAATTTTCAGCTCCTGATCCTTCTTCACTCCCGAGATATAGGGAATCTACCAAAACTTATTAGTTTTAGAATATTAGGGTTTTTCCAACTCGAGGTCAAACAAGGGTTTGACTTTCCTGGAGTTTCACCCAACCGAAAATTTTGATCCAGGTCTCTAAAATTCGATTTTGATGAGGAGAGAAATCCTATGCTGAGCTCACTCAAAAATTCCTCTTCTGTAGAAAGCCCTAATTTCCTGCACTGAAAACTGAAAATGCTAGGAATCAAATTCCGCTTTGACAGAAAGATGCACCCTTCAACGGAGAGTCAACCTAGAATACTTTTGCTGATGGATTCTGGAGAGAGACCCAAAAATTAAGAATCCCTAGCTTCTGTAGCTGCATAATGTCTTCTTCTAAGGTTATATTTGATACCATGTTAGATTTTTATCATTCAAGCTAGCATTATGATCTTAGGATATTTAACTGGGAGAAAAACATGCACAACAATAAACACAAGAGACAAGAGACACAAAGAATTTTCCTCGAGGAAACCATAAAGTATAAAACCCCGCAACTTCCTCAGAGATAGAATCAGCACCAAAATTAAAAACCAAAAACATAAAGATGATCTCTCGACAGCAGTAGTCTCATTCTCTGATCCCAACTTCTTCTCTCTCACTCATGTGCCCCAATGAGTGAGTGTGTGTGTGATAAATAGATAGGATCACTCTCTATTTATATTCTTTCATTCACTTGAAACCCACTCCAACATGTCGGCCTCACTTAACAATTACTTACTAGAGCTGACATCTTTAGGAGTGTCTAATAACCCTAGTGGCCCACAACTTGTGGGGACTTTGCCTCCTTCGATCAATAAGGAGGGTTATCCTTAACATAGTGGTGGAGACTATTTCCTTGACTTACAATGACTTACCTAGGGTTGACTTCTCTAGGATAGTCTAATAACCCTAGGGCCCCACAACTGCAGGGACTTTAACCCTTGACCAATAGGAGGGTTACCCACAAAGACTTGACATGACTTGTTTACATTATTGAATCTCCCGATAGGCACATCGGGGCATGAAATGACTTTGATACATTACATACACTTCATGGAATAAACATCAGGGTAGAATACATAAGATATACAGGTGAATACATTCCAAAGTTACAAATACATCAACACTACAAAGCCATCCCTTTTTCATGCTGGTTGTAGGCCTACCCTTCATGTAGGTCTTTAGTACTTATATCTGACCCTAAGTCAAAATGGCTTGCCGAGCTCTTAAATATGACCTCATCTTGTCAAAAAGGAAAGCACAACACTCACATCCGACCTCATCTTGTCAGAAAGGACCAGCACTCACATCCGACCTCATCTTGTCAGAAAGGCTTTGCACTTACATCCAACCTCATCTTGTAAAAAAGGATCTGCACTTACATATGACCTCATATTGTTATGAAGGCTATGCATTTACATCTGACATCATCTTTTTAGATAGTCTCTGCACTTATATTCGACCATGTTCAAAAACATCACATCGAAAGGGCTCTCAGTGCTGGACTGAGGATTCCTGGTAACTGACCAAGTGCCTCCATTCTCCTAGAGAATGGCATCATCCCTTATATCTGATCAAGTTGGAACACATCCCTCAATCACATTTGAATGGCCATGCACTCACATTTGATCATGTAATACTACATCCCACAATCATATGAGAATGGCCCTCAGTCGCAAATTGAGTATTCATGGTAACTGACCAGGTGCCTCCATTCCAAGAATGGCATTCAACACTTATATCTGATTATGTAGGAACCAATCCTATAGGCACATCAGAATGGATCAACACTCACATTTGACATGGAAGGAACCAAATCCTCTCACCATGAAAGAATGGCTCAACCCTTACATCTGACCATGGAAGGAACTTAATCCTCTCACCATGTCAGAATGGCTCTAGGTCTCACAATTTCCACTGGGAGGGAACCTCTATCTGAAGAACACCAATATTCTCCATGAAGTACTCAAACTTCACTCTCACCAATGGCTTTGTCAACACATCAGCTCTTTGTTCGTCCATCGTAACATACTAGAGCTTCACTGCTCCTCTCTACACCATATCCCTGATATAGTGATACTTGATCTCAATATGCTTCGACTTGTCATGGAACACTTGGTTGTCTGACAACTTCACACAACTCTAGTTGTTTCAATATATACAAGTATCATCCAAGTAGAGATCAAATAGCTCAGATAGTAGCTTCTCAGCCACACTGCCTCGCAACTAGTTGAACAAGCTGCAACATATTTTACTTCATATGTACTTAGTGCCACATAGGACTGCTTCCTGCTAAACCAAGAAATCACACCTGATCCCATACTAAAGTAGCATAATGAAGTGCTCTTTCTATCGATGGCACTACCTTCCCAATCTAAATCAACATAACCCTCCAAGTTAATCTTGTAATTTTCCTCGTACTTGAGCCCATAATCAACTGTACCCTTCAGGTACCTTAGAATATGCTTTGCAGCAATTAAGTGAACATGTCTCAGATCTATCAGGAACTGGCTGAAGGTGTTCACAACAAAGCAAATATCTGGTCTCGTGTTCATCAGGTACATCAATGACCTAATCATCTAATGATACATCGTAGCATCAACTGCTTCTGATGAAGCATCACTCAATAGCTGCAGGTTCAATGCCATAGGTGTGGTTATGGCCTTGGAGTCGATCATCTCGAATCTCTTCAAAATCTCTACTGCATACTTATCTTGTCCAAGGAATATTCCATATCCATTCTGCCACACCTCCATGCCTAAGAAATAGTGCATCATACCCAAGTATTTCATTTCAAACTCGGTAGCAAGTTTCATCTTCGTATCAACAATCAACCCATCCATACATGTTCCAAATAGATCATCCACATATAGTAGGAGTATCACTGGATTTACATCTTCAACCCTGTAGTAAAGTTTGGAATCTACTTTACTCTTGGTAAATCCCAAAATCAATATAAAGCCATCAATTTTGCCATACCATGTCCTAGGTTCCTGTTTCAAACCATAGAGGGATTTCTTCAATCTACACACATGAGAATCCTTGTCTTTTGTCTCAAAACCAGATGGATGTCAAGACTGCTTTCTTGAATGGTGTATCTTCTATTTCATCACTGCAGCCATAGCAAGTACTGATCTGATGGAATTGTATCTGGATACAGGTGCAAAAGTTTCTTTATAATCTATTCCTTCTTTCTGGGAGAAACCACAAGCCACGAATCTTACTTTATATATCTCTATTCTTCCATCTGCAACATGCTTGATCTTGTAGATACATTTGGAAGTTACAATGGACTTCCCTTCTGGTCTTGGGACAACATCCCAAACATCATTCTTCATGATCGATTGATACTCTTTGATCATGGCCTCCTTCCATTCTTTCCTTTCTACCGCTTTTTCATAGTTGGAAGGTTCTTTATCAATAATGTAACATAGCAATGCTACATAACTAGAGCAGGACCTAGTTCTCTTTCTTCCTCTCTTTGTTTCTTTTGAAGCTCCATATCTTTCTACACCTTGGATAATTTCACGTACCCAAGTAGGTTTCCTCTTATGAGGATTCTTCTCTTGAGGTGGATGTACATGTTTTTGAGGTTCTTCTAATTCTTAATCTTCTTCTTGAATTTCTTCATTCATGGTTGTATCATGAATTGTGGGTGCTCTTGTTTCTTCAGGTTCTTTAGCTGGTTTCTTCCTGGATTTGATTTAGCCTCAATCTTCATCAAATGTTACATCTCTACTAATGTCAATCTTCTTGAACCCTGGGAAGTATATTCTGTAAGCCTTTGAGTTTTTAGAGTATCCCACAAATATACCCTTCATTCCTTAAGGATCTAACTTCGTCCTCTTATCTTTCGGAATGTGTGTGTATACAGGACATCTGAATATTCTGAGATGGTTGAATTCTAGTTTCTTGCTGGAGAAGACTTCTTCAAGTGTCTTGTTCTCAAGTACTCTGTGTGGAGTACGGTTCTATACATAAACTACTATTCTAGAAGCTTTTGCTTATAGATGCATAGGAAGATCTTGATCATGAAACATGGCCCTTACTGCTTCCATGATCATTCTATTCTTTATTTTTGCAATCCCATTCTGTTATGGATTATATGGAGTGGATAACTCCCTCTTAATCCCTGAATCTTTGCATAGCTCTTTGAATTCATTTGATGTGAATTCTCTGCCATTATCTGATCGAAAGGTCTTGATCTTCTTTTCTGTGTGATTCTCGATCAAGGCTTTGAATTCATTGAACTTGCTAAATAATTCATCTCTTTTCTTCATAAAGTATATCCATGCATTTCTAAAAAAATCATTAATAAAAGAAACATAGTATACATACCCGTTTAGTGAACTGGATGACATTGGACCACATACATCGAAGTGGATGATTTCTAATATTCCTTTTTCCTTGCTCTCACTAGTTGGAAATGTCTTCTTTGTGTTCTTCCCTTTCACACATCCTTCACATACACCTTCATGTTTTGTATGCATTTCCGGGAGACCTTTAACAGCTTTGCTTGCAAGTGGTAATGCTCTGTAATGCACATCTTCATGCCTTCTATGCCAAAGCTCATTTGGTTCTACCGAGTCATGGAACAAATCTTTTTCTGGTTCTCCCTTAAATTTGTATAGTCCTCCTTCTTGTTCCCCAATCACTACTGCATCATCGAAATACTTTCCCTTTGGACACATGAGGACTTGGCCATCTACAAATTCAACCCTCATTCTTTTTGCATATAATGCTGATATGGAGAGGAGGTTCTTCTTTAGTACAGGTACAAACAATACATCTTTCATCTTGATAGACTTTCTAGAGTCTAGCTTGTATGAGGATTCACCACTACCTTTTATTAGATACTGGTAGTCATCTCCGAGTTTCACCTTGTGAGGTGATTCATGCTCAGATAGTTTCACAAAGGATTCCTTGAATCTTGTCATATGTTTGGAAGCACCACTGTCTATAAGACAATCATTGCTGCCATGTGTGATAGTTCCCATGAGAGTAGAAATCAGAACATATTGTTCATCACTTGAAGAATCATCACTGTCTTGTCTGTTTCTCTTTGTGGAAGGTTCATCATCCTCTGCAGCATGAGCATGATGTCTTCTCTTGTTTTCGTTCTTCTTGTGAGAGCTACTTTTGTTTCTAGGAAAATCTCCAGCAAAGTGTCCTCTTTCATCACATGTATAGCAAATGAACTTAGACCTATCTCTAGGATTTCTAAAGTTATTCCTTTGATGAGAGTACTTAACTCCATGATGGATAGATCTTGTTTTCTCTAATTGTACTGTGAGAGATTGATCTTCACTTCCCATCTTTTCTTCTCGAGTTGCTATCCAAGATTTTTTTAGAGCATTCTTCCCATATTTTGTTGAACTTGACTAACTTCTTTCTCGCACAGATATATTGAATGAAAGAGTCCCATGTCTTAGGGAGACCATTCAAGGTGGTCATTACAATCTCTGTGTTCTCCACTTCTTCATCTATTGCCTCAAGTTGTTCTTTTATTTGGGAGACCCTATTGAAGTATGACTGTATGGTCTCTGCATTTTGGATCTTCACATTCTTCAATTGGTTCCTCAAGGCCATCTTTCGGTTTATGTTCTTTCCTTCAAATAGTTTGGTTAGGGCATCAAACATAGCTTTAGGCGTCTTTAGGAAGGACACCTATGGTATGAGGTGATCCTTGATTGAATCAACAATAATCCGTTTAGCCATAAACAACTTATTATTTTGTAAGGCCTTAGCCTCATCTCCCTCTAGAAATGGAATCTTCTCATTGATGTAGGAGTCCAACTCATTTTCTTCCAGGACCAGGGAGATCCTCTACTTCCATGCTCGAAAGTTATCAGCTCCCTCAAGCTTTTCATCAAGCTTGGTATGATGAGAAATATTAAAAGAGAACCTCAAATGGAAATACAAAATATTTAGATCTTCCCAGGTTAAGATGTCAGATCTGGATCTGGATTTGAATTTCTACAGTGCTGGTTCAGGAGCAAATTAGGGTTTGACTTTCCGAGAGTTCTGTCCAACCAAATTCTTTGATGATGAACTCTAAACTTCAAATTTGAGGAGGAGATCAATCCAGGGCTCGGCTCACTCAAAAATTCCACTTCTATGGAAAGCCCTAATTTGCAGTACCAATGCTGGGTCAAAAACTGAAAATGCTCAGAATAATATTCTACTTCAACAGAAAGATGCGCCCCAAGGAGGAGTGTCATTACAACCTTATTTTGCTGAAAATCTATGGAGAGAGATCCAAAAATTAGGAAGCCCTAGTTTCTGCAGATGCATAGTGTCTTCTTCTCAGGTTAGCTCTGATACGATGTTATATTTTTAGCATTTAAGATAGCATTAACTTAGGATCTTAACTAAGAAAATAAAAAGAACAACAATCAAACACATAAGAAAATGAGCACAAAGATTTTCCTTGGGGAAACCATCAAGGAGAAAACCCTGCAACTTCCTCAGAGATAGAATCAACACCAAATAGCAAAGCCCCAAAAATAGTAAGATGATATCACGACAGCAGTAGCCTCTTTCTATCTAGCCCCATCAACTTCTTCTTCCTTAGCTATGAACTACAATTGAGTGTGAGTGAGTGTAGAATAAATAGAGAGGCTCACTCTCTATTTATACTAATTCCCAACTTGACAATGACTCACTAGGGCCAACTTCTCTAGGAGAGTCTAATAACCCTAGTACCCCAGAACTGCGGGGACTTTAACCCTTGAACAATAGGAGGGTTGCCGACAATGAATTGACATGACTTGTTTACATTATAGAACCTCTCGATAGGAACATCGGGGCATGATATGACTCAAATAAATTACAGGCACTTCCTAGAATAAACATCGGGTACAAGACATAAGATATACAAGTGAGTACATTCCTAAGTTACAAATACATCAACAATTTACTATTTCAATCTTCCCATCTATTTGTGGATGATATGCAGAACTAAAATTTAACTGTGTTCTCAAACCTTTAAACAAGGGTTTCTAGAAGTTACCTGTAAACTTTGTGTCTCTATATGAGATTATTACTTTTAGTACACCATGTAGCCTAAATATTTCTTTCATGAAAATATCTACAATTTTAACATCTTTAGAGGTAGATTTAACATAAATAAAATGAGCATCTTTACTTAATTTGTCAACGATGACCATGATTGAATCATGTTGTTGGAAATTCTTTGGCATGCTTATGAAAAATCCATACTAATGGTTTCCCACTTCCATTCCGGAATGAGTAGTTGTTGCAACAAACCTGAGAGATGTTCATGTGCTTCCTTAACTTTTTGTCATTTGAAATAGTGATCTAGGTATTCTACCACTTATTTCTTCATATTTCACCAAAAAAAAGTCCTTCCTGATCATAATAATCATCTTCTGGTATCCATGATGCCTTGAATACGGTCTTCAATGTAGCTCATCCATGACTGTAAGTTTATTTATGTTATGTTTGGTATTTATATCCTATTTTTATGCAACAACAGCCCTTGTTGCTTTAGGATGAAATCTATTTTTACTTCATTTTATTCATTTTTAGCAGTCTTTTCTTTCAAAATATGATATTCTCTTTCATAATTTTCAGCGCTGAGAATCTGATTTTCCAGATCAGATTGATAGTTGTTTCTTGCAAATAGTAAATTCGCATGATGACTTAGACATTCTTCCACTTTCTTTTTTTTTCCTTTTATATTTTTTATTTCAAAATCATATTCGCTTAAAAAGGACATCCATTTGGCCTGTCTTGCATTAAAATTTTGTTGGTCAAATAATTATTTAAGACTTATGTTATCCGACATAAGTATAAATTTTCTTCCAATTAGGTAATGTCACCAAATTTTAAAGGAATGAATTATGCCAGCAAGTTCTAAATTGTTTGTTTCATTGTTTTTCTCATGTTCTTTTAATTTCCTAGATTCATATCCTACAAAAAATATTTCTTTTAACAAATATCTGCGTAGCCCTTCATTGCAAGTGTTGGTACACACGATCAAGTCCTTGAATAAATCAACGGTATTTAAGATCGTGGCAGTATTTAATAGTTGTTTTAGTTTGTTAAATATTTCCATGCATTTTTCAATCGATTCAATTTTTTTACCTTTCGTTTGTAAGGAATTTGTGGGGTAGATAATATTAGAGAAGCCTTCTATGGAATTTTGGTAGTATCTGGTAATCCCCATAAATGATCTGATGTCAGATATGTTCTTAGGAACCGACCATTCTATGATTGCCTTAATTTTCTTGACATCAACTAAGATTCCATCCTTGGACACTATGTGTTCGAGTGTTGTAAAGGAATTTTTCCTATGGCTAGGGTTTTAGAGGCCATCAACGTACTGGGGTTGAAAGAGAGATGCAAATGGTTCTGCAAGTATATATAACCAAGTTTCAGAGATTAGAATGGTTCATACCTTGACAAATGAAGGTTGATCCAAGAAGCCCTTAAATCCTCTTCTTGCTCCTCTCGCTCCAAGAGACCTGCAAAACAAATTATACCTTCCTCAAACCATTATGACCACATATAAAGAAATGATAATCAAATAAAAATGAAATAATGATTTGATTAACATCATCATATGATCATAAACATATATTCAATCACATTGAACAATTATTTGGGAAGAACAAGGACATCACATATTTATTAATCAGGAAATGAAGTACAAATATACCTTCTCTTCAAGTTCAGCACCTCACGAAACCTTGATCTAGTTTTGCTGCTTCTCTTCTCCAAGGAACTTAGACTCCAAGCTCTGCAACAAAAGGAGAAAGCTTCTAGGGCAAAGGTGTGGGAAAAGAGAGCTCCAATTCCTTGAACATAACAATGCAAATATTCAAGTCCCCTCTCATGGAGCTTTATACCTATATTTATATTCTTAATAAAGAGATAGGGTTGAAGACAAAGTAGTTACAACTAAAGGAGTCAGTTACATAACTACCCAAACTACCTGAATTTCGAAAAATGTATTTTTTAACATTTTCAGGAAGAATATGCGGGTTGCAGAGACAACAATCACATATGTAGGAGGTATACATGGGTTGTAATGTAAATAGTCATGTATATAGCGAATACTCAAGTATTATATATAACAATTCCTATACAATACGTGGGTTTCCTTCCTTAAGGAAACTCGGATATACATAAAAAAAAAGATAATTTTAAGGATAGTTATGGGCACTTTCATACTTTGGTGTCTTCTAGAAAGGTTTAGCTAACTTAGATACCTTTTCAACTGTGTAGATATGTATTCAAATAGAGTTAAAAAACACAAGATATGGGTCCTTCAAGTTAGGTGTTTTTTTCAGTGACTTTCATGAAGTGTCTTCATGGAAGTGTCAACATGCGATGAAATCATGGGAAAGTGGTCATAGGAAGAGATGTGTCATATTGAGCTATAAAATATCCCCCCTAATGTATGAGGCTGGAGGGGAAGACAGTAGCCACAATACATTATAAAGTAAACAACTAAGTATGGAGAGAGCATATAATCTAATATCGAAAGGCTCGAACAAAGGTACCTGGAAGAGAGATAAATGTGAGACAAAACTGATCTCTGTAACATACAAGTCCATATACAAATCATTTCCATAAAGATACAGGCAGATCCAACATATGTATAACTAATGAAACTATCATGGTCGGTCAATATGCAAAAAGGCTCCATATCAAATCTAAAGGAGTCATGGCCACAAATGAACAAGGTGGATCCATGCTCAACAATCAATTATAGCCACAAGAATACAAGGTGGATCTATATCTCAACAAAATTTCATATAAAATATAACAAGGTCTTGCACATCTTGGGCAATAGAAAAATGACGATGCTACTGTTGGCCCAAGGTCTTCAATCCAAACCACCCAAAATGTACGAATCCTAACCATGAGAATAAAGGAGATGAAGTCAAACATGGAGGAAACCGTTGATTACTGGTCAATAATGAGAACCATTAACAAATTCAAGGGAAACCACCATTAATTAAAATGGTACCCAAGGTACCTAGCACATTCTAACAAGTGTGAATACAAGGAATTGAAGTCGAACACTTGAAGAATCCATCAAGTATGAGACATTAAGGTATTCACACTACCCAATAGCAAGATAAATTTCCACTAATGACTGCAATCCATAGTGAAGTCACGAGTTTTGTTGTAAAGGAAATTTTCCTATAGCTAGGGTTTAAGAGGCCATCAATGTACTGGGGCTGAAAGAGAGATGCAAATGGTTCTGCAAGTATATATAAGCAAGTTTCAGAGGTTAGAATGGTTCATACCTTGACAAATGAAGGTTGATCCAAGAAGCCCTTCAATCCTCTTTTTCCTCCTCTCGCTCCTCTCACTCCATGAGACCTGCAAAACAAATTATACCTTGCTCAAACCATTGTGACCACATATAAAGCAATGATAATCAAATAAACATGAAATAATGATCTAACTAACATCATCATATGATCATAAATGGAGATTCAATCACACATTCAATAGTTATTTGGGAAGAAGAAAGACATCACATATTTATTAATCATGAAATTAAGTACAAATATACCTTCTCTTCAAGTTCGACACCTCACGAAACCTTCATGTGGTTCTGCTGCTTTTCTTCTCCAAGGAACTCAGCATCCAAGCTCTGCAACACAAGCAGAAAGCTTACGGGGAAAAGGTGTGGGCAAAGAGAGCTCCAATTCCTTTAGCATAAAAATGCAAATATCCAGGTCCCCTCTCATGGAACCCCCTTCCTCTATTTATATGCTTTATGAAAATATAGGGTTGAAGACAAAGTAGTTACAACTAAAGGAGTGAGTTACATAACTACCCAAACTACCCGAATTTCGAAAAACATATTTTTTAACATTTTTAGGAGGGATACGTGGGTTACCGAGACAAAAGTCGCATATGCAGGAGGTACACGTGGGTTGAAATGTAAATAGTCACATATTTAGGGCATACATGAGTATTATATATAACAAGTCGTGTACAATACGCGGGTTTCCTTAAGGAAACTCACATATACATACTAAAAGATCATTTTAAGGGTACGTATAGGAATTCTCAAATTTTGGTGTCTTCTAAAAAGTTTTAGCTAACTCAAATACCTTTCCAACAATGCAAATATGAGGTCAAACGGAGTTATAGAACTCAAGATATGGGTCCTCTACGTTAGGTGTTTTTTCAGTGACTTTCATGAAGTGTTGTCATGAAAGTGTCGACATGCGACATAATCATGGGAAAGTGGTCACAGGAAGAGATGTTTCATTTTGAGATATAACATAAAGGTACTAAATCTTATCTTTAAATAAAACACATTTATTGAATTTTGTGTAAATTTGTTATTCTCTTACTACTTGCAAAACTATCCTTAAATGTTCTTCATGTTCTTGCTCACTTTTAGAGTATATTAGTATGTTGTCGATGAATACAACCACAAAATTATCTAGGTGGTTTCTTATGATTTTTTCATTAAACACATAAATGTAACATGTGTTTTTTTGAACCCAAAAGGAATTACCACAAACGCATAGTGACTGTAGTGGGTCCTTAATGATGTTTTAAAGATATCCTCGTCTTTTATTCGTACTTGATGATAACGAGATCTTAAGTCTATCTTCAAAAAGATAGTTTCCCCACATAATTGATCAAATATATCATTTATTTAAGGTAGTGGGTATTGGTTCTTAATAGGCATATTATTTAATTATCTATAATCTATACATAATCTTAATGTTTCGTCCTTCTTTTTCATAAAAAAGACCGGTGATCCCCACAGAGAGGCATTGGTTGAATGTAATTTTAATAGATTAGTTCCTATAGTTCGGATTTTAGTTCTATAAGTTCTATTGTATTCATTCCATATGGATATTTTTATGTTGGTACTACTCAGGTATCAGTTCAAATGTATGATTTAATGTCCTTTTTCAGAGGAATTTTGGGGACTTCTTCCTGAAAGGTGTCTTCAAACTCCTTCAAGACTGGTATGTATTCTAGTTTAAATTTTTTATCGTTTTCATCATCATTCATTATGTAGAATTTCAACACTTAACATCCTTTTCTTACTGATATTTTCATTTGCAATCCATATATTTCTCTAACAGACACCCTCCTAGGGATCCCTTTTAAATTTATATTATCCCCATTATTATGAGTACAGATAAAGGTTTTATCAAAATAGTTTAACAATAATTTATGTTCCTCCAGACAATACATTCCTATTTATAAATCATAGGATCCTATTGAAATAATATTTACATTAACATGCATAAAGAAATCATTCATCATCAATTTACAATTTCTAACAAGACTAGTAACTTCCTGTTTTGTACATGTGGCTAATTGTACTAGTCATGATTTGTCAAACTTTTGAGGTAAGAATTTGCATAATTCAACTATTCTAGGTGATATATATCTCATTATTTCACCTATATCATTTAAAATAAATATAGGTTGTTTGTTTCTCATACCTTCAATTTTGACCATAGAAGTATGGTGGTCTACTTGCCAATTTTCAAATGTAGTGCATATTTTGGGCATGATCCTCTCCATGTCTTTAACTGTAATTGCTTCTTGGATAGAATGAACATTAAAATTATTTTTTATTAGTAGACAATCTTTAAAGTAGTGTGTTGCGCCACACTGCCAACATTTTAAGCGCTCTTTTTATGTTGTATTCTTATTAAAGACAGTTGAACGTTCTTTTATTGCATAATTTTTGGGTTTAAAGACTTGGTAGTTATTACCCTCATATCCCCTATAGTTATTTTATGTGCTTTTATGGAACTTATTATGCTTCCTTCTCATATCAAAATTATTTGACCCTTTATTTTTCCAAGTTGGTATACTTTCCCTATTATTCTTGTTTTCCTTCCTCGTCGCTTTCTCTAGCATCTTCGGATTGTCATACTCAATTCATTCTTTGAATATGATGGGAAAACAACCACGGAACTATTGTAGTTTAGGTTTCTGATCAATTATATATGGAACATAACAAAGCATACTTAAGAAATTATTTCATAGTTCTTTCATCGTCATTTCTCCTAGCCTCAGTTCATAAAATTATTTTTCTTTTTTATTCATAATATTGTTCTAATAAGTAATTTATTTTAAAGATTTTTTTAAATGTTTTCCAAGTTACAGATCTCTCGTTCATCCCGTTAATATTCTTTATCTCTTACCACCATCTATATGCTTTTCCAGTCATATTATTGATGGTCATTTTATCCTTTAATTCATTAGAGTAGTTGTATATCTGAAAGTACTTTTTCTTCCTTGACAACCAGAATTATGCCACTTTGCCCTTCTCAATTTCCCCATTAAACATGGGTGGTTTAATTTTCTTAAACTCCTAAGAGATCTCTGTTGCCTCTTTTCACACACGCGGGTCACGTGGTAGAAATATTCAAGACACTTGGTGTGTCCTTGGGGGCAAGTCTCGAGTCAAGGCTATCACCTTGTTCTTGACTCCTCCATTTAGGCTCAACTCCTAACGGAGCCAAGGGGGGTAGACCCTATTAAGTTACTAAGGATAATTACTTAGTATTCTGATGTTAAACTGATTGAGTTACTTAGGAGTTTGCAATTTAACTATAGATGATCAAATATGGCAAGATACAAAAGATGAACACACGAAAGCACAATGCTGAGACACAATATATATATAAAACAAGAAAATAACCAATGCCTTAGAATGGAGTCAAAAAATAGAAACAATGTACTTGCGTGTGCTTGGAGTGAGTGTTTTGCGATTGCCTCTTGGTATGTTTTAAGTTAAAATTGAAGTGTGATTTGATTAAAATTAGGCAAAGGGGGGACTCCAGATATACCCTAGAGTACTTTGGAGTATGTCCAAAACTAAACATTCATGGCTACCCGCAAGGAATATGTGGGATGAAATGGAGTCTCTGGGGATATTTTTCATAATGCACCCATTAGGGTGTGACAGACATCGGCGCCCCGAGGTCACTTTTCAGAAGTTCTTACTTCTTTTGGGTATTTTTCCACCGTGATGGTTCGATCTAGGTGTTGGATTTTCACCTGTTGGTTTGTTAATTTGGGAGAGTGAGTCCTAATTATACTAGTCACTCAAGTGATTTTGATACATCTTGACTGATCGGATGAACCACAGCCAAGTGCAGAGCATACCCACTGGAGTCTTGTCAATTTTAGTAAGTTTTAAACTGGGTGTTCTTGTTTAAAATAAAACCCTCTAGGAACCTCTTTCGATCCAAGTGGATCTCAATCGAGTAATTGAGGAGGGGTTAATTTTATAATAGCTGAAAAAAAAATGATCAAAATAAAATAGATACACAATTCTAGTTTTCTAATTAGTCCTACCATGAATCTCTTTCCCCTTTCTGGTCAATCGGGAAGTCGTGGGGTAAGTATTAAGATTACTTTGAAATATAAAGTATGGAATATGAAATTAATAATAAAATAAATTATACTACCCTATATATTAGATCAATTCTATTTTGAAAAGAAATGAGAAAAAAACAACAAAAATGACACCGACGCAAATCCCCCCAGGGGGGATGGGGAATGGGCTCAAAAGAGCATATTCAAAAAATAATTTTATTAACACTGGTTACAATATCAGAGAAGTGATATAATTCCTCTTGATCCTTATATGTATTGAAATCAAGAGATTACAAGGTGCGAAAATCAAAGGTTTTAGTCAAATGGGAGACCCCTGGGGGGATTTGAACACTCCTGAGGACACTTCCGAACAGAAGCTTCCTTTATTTTCTGTTACACCTGCTAAAAAATAGTGAGCATGTTAAAATAAAATATGCCCAAAATCACTTTAAGAGTACCTTTGGATCAGCTTGCCTTAAATAAAAAAAGATGAAGTTAAAACTAGCTAACGAAGTGAAAAATGAACCAAGGAAAGCAAGATTTCCTTGGGATATTGGCTTGCTGTTTGTGCAGCCAATGAAATATGCACTGATTTCTGTATTTATCTTTTATAACAGAAAATAGAAATCTAATGCATGCAAGCTACAAGTTTTCTTTAAATTTGCATGCAAAAAGGACGATTTCCCTAAAGCTAGATCTAGAATGCTTATGAAACTTTTTAACTGCAAGATCTAGACTATGGGATTTGATAATATAGATATATGTTGGAATTAATTTTAAGATGATATATCTAAGCAAAATCAAAGCTATGAAGAAAGTAACCGGGTAAAAATGTTGATTTTGAGGGAGGAAGAGGAGGAGAGAAATGCTGGTTTCCGTGAAGATCCACAGTGGAGCTTTCAGGTGGAATGTCAAGGGAGTATTCCTTTGGAAGGTTTTGAAGAGAGTGAAGAAGAAAACTAGATCAGCATCCTCTCCAATTTAGGAACTTGCAGCTAGACTGAAATCAAAGAACTTGACAAGAAACTTGTGAGATCTGATTAGTACATACACAGAGATTCAAGATAACATGCATATAAGCTTATAGGACATGCTGAATCTAGATCGATAAACATGCATCAAAGGAAAGAGATGGTCAATAAACTTATTGAAAATAACCTTTCCTATCAAGATTGTAATAAGCTTATTATCAATCTTAACAACGGATCTACAAGCAATTAGTAAAAATTGAACACAGATACAGGTTACCTCAGTAAAATAATGGCAATAATCATCCACACATGCAATGGCACAACACCGTCTTGTCTCCAAATCTTTTCTATATTTCAAATGAATAATAACAATAGTACAATAGCAACAACACCTCAATCCCCTGTTTTAACTCGCTTGGAAGAGGAGGTTGTGCCTGGATATATACAAAATACAGGACATCCAGCCCAGGGGGGGCACAATTACTCATGGAATTAGATGAAATCAGCTGATGGAGATTTCATCAATGTGGAACTGAAGCCGAACTGAGCCTAATTGTCAACCGGGGGCTTGATTGAGCTGACACATCAACCCATACACCGACACATCAGTCCACAGAGCATCCAGGAGAGTCCACACGTGTGGAGGAGAGAGGGAGGGCACAATTCCCCATGAAGATAGCTAAAGATCAACTCTAGATCTGATTTGATCACCTCCTTCAGTCAAGGATTTGTCAGATCCAGTCAATCTGCTTCAGATCCGATTGATTTCAATCAAATCGACTGAGAATCCACTAATTTATGATTTTGGATTTGCTCCATTATTCACCAATTTATTAATTAAAATAATCAATAATTGATTTTTGGGCCTTTTTGACTTGAGTGATGGAAAATCACTCAAAACTTAGGAAATAGTGGGTCCATGGGTTTACATGGTGCTCTTAGCTTGAAAATGAGCACCTACATGACTGAAACCGATTATTTGGCCCACTTTTATTACAAAATCAATTTTTCCAATTAAACTATTAAAAAATAGCCTAAGTTTTTCGGAAAAATTAAATTTTAATAAAAAACACTAAAAAAACTAAAAAATTGAAATATTGAAAAACACCTAGGGGGACTTAGACATGTTCATATGACTCGATAATGATGTCTAGCATGTTTATACATTGACACATAGACTCTAATAACCTCAATAGGCCTAAATGCCAAGCTGACCCCCCCAACTTTGGAGGTATGGAGTGAAAAACTCAGAAATTATCAGTCGTTTATTCAACAACCAATAATAACCAAGGAAAAAAACACCCTGGGCTGATCGGATTGACAAATAAAGTCTAAGAGACCGAGTCTTTTACAGACACTATCATGCTAGAACATTTATAACAATTCCCCCATGGGGTATGAACATGTGATATAGTACAACAAGCACTTCCCAAAAGTACTTCCAAAGGTCTTCTTAAGTCTGAACAAGTTATCCTTGTCCGGTTCATCAAGCTCACTTGAGAAAAAACCACTAAGTACAACTTAGGTGGTAACATTCTGGCTCCAACTGCGGGATGTGTGCTCGATCTGGTCTTTAAGGCAAGGAGAGGATACGAGAACACCATAATCTCTGGTTTATATACCCTGTAAAAACATCTCAACTTGACAAGAAAAACCTCAGTAGCACAAGTTTTATAAAAAACCAAATGAACCATTAAGCTAATTTATTTAAACAAAATAAATGTAACTAACTAAAAGAAGCAAATTTTTAATATAGCTAAGTAGAAATGCAGAAAGTAAATGCCCTCTTTCAAGGAGCTTATTTTCCTACTCTAAGCATGATATAAAAAGGGTTAAGTGTAATCTGAAATCCAATGTAACCACCTAAGCATTTTATTAACATAAATTTTTTTTTCCTTGTCTTTGTTTACCAGCCAAAGTAAGGATACCTTATTGAGAAAATGCAAACCTATGTGATGATTCAGGATGGGCGGGATGGATGGGAGATCATAGGCATGAACAATGTTATAAAAATTATTCCCAAAGTTGTATGTGCTCATGCAGGCTGCTTCTATCCATGACTGGATAGGACTGATATACCAATCAGAACGATGAGGCAGACTGACTACATCATCATACTGATCATCAGGGCTTATCAAATAATAACTTGTTGCACAAGACCTAAGTAGCTCCAAATCATAAGGAACCTCTATATGTGAAAAAGATGGCTGAGACTGATATTCCACTGACTACATTACATCTGAATTTTCACAATACTGTTTCTCAATGTCTTCATTGCTAATACCCTTGTGTGGCTCTACATGGTATGATTTTGAATGATCATGTGAAAATTTTGAATGCTCCTCTTCCATACTAAGGTTTTCCCAGGCATCCAGATCTGTGGTTCCCTCTATGGATGTATCGTAGATTGGACTTCCACAAATTTTTGAATAGACACTCCCATTGTTGGACATATTATGGATGGGATTCTCCATAATATTTTCATAAGTTGGATTATCTATGAAATTCCAATAGTCATCACTCCCATCCATGTCATATGCGGGGGACTCTTCATCCATGGAATCATGCTTTTGCCTATCCATGTCTTCCTTGTATTCATAACAATCTTTACAAGGCAATAAAATTTCCAAACCTTCATCAACATGAGGAGAACAAGGTCTAGTTTCACCACACACTGTAGTTGTCACGTCCCCATGGCTCTGACCGACAAAGAGGATGCGACTACAAGCTTCAAACACCTGGGCTAAGAGCCCCATGAACATGTACAGGCATAAAATTTGCAGAAACAGAATGCTGAAAGAAAATGCATTGCAGTATAACATGCATAAACGCAATTGTTTATCATACACAGCTATAGTTATTTATCTTGCACAGTAGAATCAACATGCATTCACAAAAGCATTCATTTTAACATGTTCATCATTTTCATATCATTGACAAAAAATATGGTTGCAGAAGTAAAAATGGGAAAGATTACTTATCTTATGAAAACTTTGCTCCGCAACCACCTACATCGCTACAACGTTCCACCCAACCATAGGCCACCGTGCTCCTTAATATCTCAGCAACGCTGCCACCCCTGAGCTGGGCATGATTCTCCAAGGAATAAGGGAACTAGTAGGCTTACACATAGCCAAGGATATACAAAAACACACATCCAAGCCAACAAAGTTGGGTTTATCAGGCCATCAAGGAGTTGGGAAAGGCTCAATTCTAAGCTGGTGAGCTCATTACAAAGCCAAGAACACCTACACCAGAACTAGCCTGACCTCTAAGACACCCAAACACACCCAACGAAAGGAATCAGTCCCTTCTTGGCTACACAGTCCCTCAGGCCCTACATTCCCTTCTAGTGCTATTCAGGGGTGATGGAGAAGGATGCCATCCCTATAGATTTGTCTATGTGGTTTCCATCCACCAGGTTTATCAAGCAAAACTAAGCCCCCATCCCTGCTCCAAATACAGTCCAAAGACCAACCATTGCACTTAGGAAATCAATTTAGCTATCACAGCTTAAACCAGGGAAAATGACTTCAAACCATTTACAACAGTCCCCAAACGTAATAGCAAACACAGCTCATGGCCTAGGGAAATTAACAGCCCCCGAAATGCATCAGTGGATGCGGCTCACAACGTGGGGAAAACTCAACCCGTCCTTGGGCAATGAAGTCGCCGGGAAAACATACATAGACCATGCTGGGAAAGAGATTATAGTTCCCCAGCCTGGGCGTGAATGAAAACGACAACGCAGGACTCACGAATCAGTCCGTGAGGGAAGAATACAACCAAACCATCCGTAGATCCGCAAAGGAAAAATATGTGGATAAAAACCAGGAAAATCCTATGCGTGGAAAACAATTCGACCCTGTGAGGAATGAACAGACAATGGAGGTCCCGCGTGAGGAAAAAACAGCTCCATTTTTGTTCGTGGATGAACAAACAACAGGAAGGATGCAAAAATTGGAAGTGCGTGAGCCTTCAGCACAGTCGTGGAGAGAAGAAGATATGCGTGAGTGATGGCAGTAAATTTTCCCAGCCATAGTGAAGTCAACCATGGTGGAGTGTGCGTGTGGGTGAAGACTGATAGTCCTGCCACCCCACTCCCAAAGCAATTAACTACCTCAACCACCAGCAGTAATTCTTCAATGAAAGTGGTTGGAAATAAAAGCAAGGGAATAAGACACATGGGTATTTTCCCTCATTGGCCCAGGTTTGAAAAATTCCCAACCCACCCTTATCCTTGTGAAAATCATGCCCCTTTCTCATTTTAGTTGGCGCGATTGTAGCTGGTTGGGTTCATTTAATTAATTATAGATGCATATTTACATGATGACCATCATAATATATGCCACATGCCCCGATATACCGTTGGTGACAAATTTAAAGCCAAAACATAACATAACCAATCACTGGTGGGGCCTTGGCCTTTACCTCCACACCATGATCATTTAATATTTACATCATGTACATTTAATGCAATGGGGTCAAAACCGGGGCATTACAGTAGTGATCTTATCATAGGTTTCTTTATAGGCTTCTGTTATGATATCATGAAGAGGATCTTCAATATTATCTTCAATCAAGGAAATTTTTTGGACATATTCAATGGGATCACTTGGTATGTGTTGCTCAGTGGATTTCTCTAGAGGACTTTCCGGAAAGGTATCAGCATTGCAACACACTTGAAATACACAAAATATTCAATGTTTTCAGCTCTGGTGACATGAGGAGAGTCTTCAACAATGTGTTCCATCATGGCCTCCTCCTGAAGCTCTTCAATATGATCATATTGGATTTTCCCTTCCTCAGAATCTTGGTGTGTATTGGGAGATACCTCATATTCTTTTAAAAGATGCTTAATTGCTTCCTTTATTAAATAAATACTCGGATGTCTTTTGGCTGGAGTATCATGAACCTCCTCTTCACTTAAATGTTCAAGAAGTGATTCCAAGTCTTCAATACTTTGTATCATGTAAGAAGGTCCATCATATCTTTCTGTGTGATACTCTATCCCAGACAGGTAGAAGGTATAGATATTTTCAAGGAACTTTTTCAAACCATTCATACTACCCCTACCATCATGCCACTGCTCTATAAAAATGCAAAGGAATCTTGGAAAAGAAGTTATACATTTATTAGGAAGGCCCTGATAGAACCAACAACAGGCCTCACCCTGAAAAGTGCCAGCAAACATTTCCATCATATTGTCTTCATCAAGAATATTTAAGTTAGCAATCAACCGAAGGAAAGATTTGACATGCCAGATGGCCGAGTCACCATAGTCTCCATGAAATGTTGCAAGCCGGTTATATGCATCCCCCAAACCATCACCATAGTTAGGAAAACCCAGCATGTTTGAGAAATCGATAGGTTGAAACATTAAGGTTAACTGGGCACCATATTTCTCCTTTAATTCATCCAAAATAGTATCCATTTGATATAAAGATTAAACCTTGTACTGAAAAGGTGGAGCTGTCAAGTGATGAGCTTTAAAGGTTTTAACATGTCGCATGGGCTCATCTACACACAACAAAACTTCACAACTTTATGAGATAACAGGGTTTTATCCCTTCAATAGAGTCGCCATATGAAAAAGAAAAATAAGCATTTATAAATCTTTTCACAAAAATTATTTTTTGCTTTTCTTTGTAACAATAAAACTGGAAAAAATTCAGTGGAGTCGCTAGATGAAAATTAAAGATCTACTCTAAGCATTCATCAAATAAAGCAAAAGCAAAAAGGAAGAAAA
>LPNX010810261.1:49909-113817 GCA_001517045.1 Pseudotsuga menziesii | reverse complement strand
TAATTTTTATAGGCAATAATGGAAAAGAAATCTATGTAAATTGCCATCTCCGAATGTTCATTCAACTGAAAAGTTCATAGATATAACTGGAAATGACAATATTTTTTCTTTAGTGTCTTTTAACCTTTCTCATCATATTTTGCTTTAGATCAAAAGTGAAATAAAGGAGGCTATACCTGTAGAAGCTGAATAGTCCGTTTAACATGCGTTCTATTTATTTAGTTCTCTACTGAAAGCACTTGATAACAGCATACGATTTATTTACTCTAGAATGATCTGTTAGCAACAATCCCAAAAACTTTACCTGTCGATCTGTAAGATAAAGGAAACTGAGTGTGTTAGCTTTACAGCTAAGTAAGCCCAGTCTAATGTAGTATATCCACTTGCTGTTGCAAACAGAGAACAATCAGAAAACTGAAGAAAAAAACTCAACCAACATTCCAACCAAGTAAAGATCTTACAGTTACAAAATAAATAACATTAACTAATCAGTATTTAACGATTGTGTTAACATACATTTATGCTATTTAAAAGTTTTTAAATTTTTGAAAATTTTGGGGTTTTCACATCTCGAAGCAGATTTTTTGGTGGAACCAGATTGTATCCTCGAAAGGAGAGAGATCGTGCTTCAAAATCGCACCATTGGTCAAATGAAGGTGCAATGGAAGCACCTTAGTCTAGAAGAAGCCACCTGAGAATTGGAGAGTCATATGCGGGATGCATATCCAATTCTGTTCCAAGGCAATTCTAAGGACGAAGAATAAATAACATTGAGGATGATGTTATAAATTAAGGGGGTGTGTATGTCACATGCCCCAATTTGCAAAAACATTTTATGTTTTAAGAAACATTATGTTACATTTTATGTTGAAGTTTGTAATTAATGACCAAGTGGGGTCAAGGATAATTTAATGTAATTGTTGAATACTTTATTAATAAATAAATGAAATATGAGACAACAGCTGAGGGAAGCTGTTAAATGAGTGTTTTACTCATCACTCAATGGAGAAGGTTGGGTTGAGAACAGATTGACACTTGGAAGCATCCTCAAACTACTTCTAGTTGTTGGAGGTGGCAACTTCCCTATTTTTGTGGTCATGTTCCCCAAGAAAGTGGAACAAGAGCAGGTGGCTCATTAAGTAAAAAATGACCCAAAAGACCTAGGCATGCTAATAAAAATTCCCATTGAAGACAACTGAGGCTACTCATTCTGGATTTGTGAACATTTTGAGTGAATGAAGTGCATAAGAGAATTTGATGGAGGGGACTAGCTGAAGTCTGTTTTGAGTGGAAAAGTGTTGAAGACCTGAAATAGTGCATCTATTCTAAGCTGAGTTCATACTGCTGCATGCAGAACTGACTTACTGCTGAACACTCAGTGGAGTTGCAGAGGATTCCTAGACTACATCTCTCACCCAGTACTTCTACCAGGTGGACCAAAAGACAAGCTCGGGGTTCCTAAGAATTGCAGTCCAGCTTTTCTCCAGGAGTTGGTTGAGAGGAACAGGTTCCTTAAGCTGTTGTCACCTCATCTATATTTCCAGGTTCTACTTGCTTTATTCAACTATCTAAGTATTTAGTGTTCTCTGGAAAGTTTATGTTCAAGTAAAAATATGTTATGCTTCTGTTCGTACTACTACTAGGGTTAGTTAGGAGAAATGTATATGCTATGAAAAGTTAGTAAGTTCTGAGCTAGTTAAATTAGGGTAAATGATTAGAAGAATTTCTAATTTAATTAATAGATAGAAAGAAATTACCTAAACTGTATTTTTCCACACCTTTTATAAGTTAGTACTCTAGTACAGTAGGTTAGTTTAATTTCAGATAAAGAATTCGAATGAAGTATGCATGCATATGAAATTGTGAATTTTTACAGGTTCATAAGTATAAGTTGTGTGTATGCTTTCTTTTATACTATTCATTTAGTTAGAGTACTTGAACCAAATAACCAAAAACAGTTAGTAAAGAGCTAAGGGTATTAAACACTAGTCTGTGTAATGATTTACACAGTAAATTAAAATTATTATTACAAATATAATATTTTAATAATAAACAGATAATATATAAGCAAGGAATTAACATAACTAAGTTTAACTTAAAAAAACAGTTTACAAGGCTAAACATATACCAAAATAATTCAATTAAGTGAAAATGCAACTAGGGTTAACTAAGAATGAAATACTAGCTCTGTAATTATCTAAAGAAGAATTAGGGTTTGTAAAATAATTTATGTAAAAGAACTGTTATTTTCATAATTAAATGAGTTCAAAATCTATCTACTCTATTCTATACAACCATAAAATAAAAATTATTAATTACCACTGATAATAATGAAAGAAGCTACCTGAACAGCGCATTAATGGTTAAGATAGAAAAGAATTTTATACCTAAGAATTATCCTCTTTCTCTATTGTGAGAAGATGAGTTTTAAAACCCTAGCCACCTGTTGCGAAGACAACCAACTTCAAAAAGGCATTGTCAGGATAGTTTACAGCACACAGTGCTCACTTTCAAACCCTCAACTACCTTTCAAAGAACAACGAGCTTCTAGAAAACTCTGACAGAAGGAAACGCAACATACAAAGCTCAAGACTGAAAACCGAAACCTCGATGGGAAAAGACAAATGCCACCTAAGAGCTAAGCAGTAAAACAGTAAACCCTAACCATCAAAACCACACTACGATATTGCTAGAGCCATGCTCATCTCTTTATCTTAATACCAGAGAATGATTAACAACACTTGCAGAGGCAGAGATATGGAAGATGCATCGTTGTTTAGATCCAAGCAATGGTGAGAAGAGGAGCATGGTTACAAAACCAGAGCAAACATCTGACTTTGCCTCTACGCGAAGAAGGGAAATACCTTTGACAGGGAGGTTTACACTTTGGTTCAACAAAGATACAGAGCGACCATGAGCCTACGGCCTCTCTTCCAGAACAGGATAAAAAGATAGGGTAAAGGTGATATTTTAGGGTTTAGAGAGACCTTCTAAGAAAAAATCCAAAGTCAAAACCCTAACGATTGTGCATCGAACACATAGCTCCAAATATTTTGCAAAGGATGGGTTTTCACTATAGTTCGAGACCCTCATGGGTGATTCCATGAAGATGGGTAACACTTTTTGGCCAAATTTGGCAATGAAAACCTGATTTTTTACTCATGTGCTAGATAGAAGCCCTCAAAACGCATATATGCCATGTGAATTTTGACTTGCAGTGAAAAAACAAATTGTAGAACATTATGTTGGCTTCATAGTGATATTTTTTTTAAAATATTCCGATGTCATTTAAGTGTGAATTTTTGCATTTAATGAATTGTGTGACCTTAAAATTTTGAAGAAGCTAATAAGTGGCTCGTGTCCACGTAGAGTAATTCAATCTTGCATTAATAATTTAAAAAATATATATATATATGAGCATAATCTACATAAAATGCAGTGTGATGTGCATATTTTTTTGTTAATTTTTTTCGCATTATACAATTATTTATTATTTTTCGAAAGTGACCACATTCGATTTCAGCATCGTTTTAAACACATATTTTTCCACGTAAAGCAATTTTTTCTATTTTTTCAAAAATTGAAAAACCAAAGATATCCTTTTGAAGAGGACACGTCGATATGTGATGTGTGCATTTTAAAGAATTTTTTGGCTGTGTATTTTTAACTCTACGGATTTTTATTTGAGCTGCTTCGAAGTTGCAGTGTGGTTTTCTAAGTATAAGTTTTAGAAGTAATTAAAAAATAAATTTCATATGAATGCCAAAATGCGTGTATGATACCTCAATGGATAGAAGATTCGTTGGTGAATTTATTGGTATCAACTCTGCTCAGTTATGTGCTAGGAATGGCAGGGTTTACACCTCTGCAAGGCACAGAAAATTTTTCATTTGTTTGAATGGGTGCTAAATCTATTTTCTTAAGCCCTTGACCGAGGTATGAACCTCGACCGAGGTATTAGCTCGGTCAAGGTCCTAGTCATGTAAACTCTCATTCAAATCATACACATAATATGGTATAAAAGTTATTATTATATTGTATTTTGGCATGGTTTCTTTATCATTGTTTTGGTTTATGTTTGTTTAACCAAAATAAATAGTATGGAGGTAGTCACGAAACTAAGGTTCAACATAAACTAGAACCTTTAAAAAAAATATAAGCAAACTTATATATGTTCATGAATCCTCTCATATTAAATAATGCTTAGTATTCCATTCTAGGAAGATACAAAATGGAGAATGAACCATTGATATGTTTATACTCGTAACTATAGAGATTACCTAGCTAGGGATGTAGTCTAGGCATTTATTTACGAATTCTAGTATATGATTTGTTAATAAAACTCATATGAGATGAGAATCCATATAAAGGAAAATAGAGTAGACATCTATGAAGACTAATTCTTCTTACCTTACGATAAAAGTATTAACACTTAGTTTAAAGAAAGATAGTGGTAATGAAACATTTCAAGTTTGAAAGATATTTGAATAGTTATAAACAATACTGTTTACCAAGTACTAGTGTTAATGTTTAGTTTAGGCCAAAGTATTTTTTTACAACCACTTTTGGATCATAGATCTTCTAGGTTACTGTAACTATTTAATGGTAGAAAGGAATCTATTCCACAAAATACATATACTAGAATTACATACAAGTTTTCAACTGAAAATCACAGAATGAAAGTTAAATGAATAAGCTCTATGATAGTAAGCGTAACGGAGCTAAATCCAGTTTATTGGAATATTGTCATTACTAACAATTATGTAGGTTTCTAACAATAAAAAGATCAACGATACCTCTTGCTGGGTTCAAGCTGCAAAACAAATAATTTAATTGGCATTTTATTATATGCTAGTTGAATGGTAATCTCGATCTGGAAATATTGTTAACAAAACTGCTTACCTGTATAGAACTTGTAAAAGAAGCACCACTTCACTGCATTAGCTGTAAGCTAAGTAAGCCCCGATCTCAACTAAAGTTCTTTCCTAATTGTCATAAGACAGTAAAGACATACTTAGTATCAGGTTTAGATATAGTTTTCTTTCCCTGTCATTTTTAAAACATAAACTACTAAATTCAAAATCCTTAACATGGAACTATGAAGATAAACAAATGATTTATACATAACTAGAGATTTACAAATGTTCAGTTCTAGATACTACTGTTTAAAGTAACCGTTAGTAGTTATTGGTTCTTAGGCAGTGACGACTATGAACATTTTATGTTACATGAAAAATTTTAAAATGTTTACGAATTTTTGGGTTATTACACTGAGACTCTCAAATACCTCTCCGGGAAGCGGTTTAGCAAAAATGTTTGCAACTTGTTCTTTTGTGGATACATATTCCATTTTTACAATTTAATCTTCAACCTATTCTCTTAGAAAGTGATATTTTATAGGAATGTGTTTTGTCTTTGAGTGCATAAGAGGGTTTTTTTATATCATTATTGCACTAGTATTGTTGCAAAATATTGATATTGGTTTGTGAGTCATGACTTGGACTTCCTTTTAGAATCATCTTCATCCATAAGATATGTGTGCAACACGGAGCTGCAACAATATACTCAACTTCAACTGTGGTCATGGAAATAGAGGTTGTCTTCTTGATTACCCATGACACCAAGCACTTTCCCAAAAAGAATGCACATCCACTAGTACTGTTTATGTTATCGACACATCCTGACCAATCTACATTAGAATATTTTGTTAAAGTAAAAATTCCCACTTTTAGGATAGCACAAATCAAATTCCAAGGTTCCTTTTAGATAGCAAAAAAATCTTTCTACTGCCTAAATATGAGTTTCTTTTGGCTCAGCTTGAAATTTGGCCACTACATTTACTGCTTGTATGATGTTTGGCCTAGTCATAGTTACATATAGTAGACTGCCTATCATAGATCTATACAATTTTTAATTCACTTTTGTAGATTCATCATTCTTACTTAGTTTGGAGCCTACAACCATCATAGTGCTTACTAGCTTGGAGTCCTCTCTCTGAAACCTTTTGAGCATGTCTTTCACATACTTGGATTGAGATATAAATATGCCTTGTCTGACTATGTAATTTAAAAGCTCAAGAAGAATGACAATTCTCCCAACATTGAAATTTCAAACTCATTTTGCATGATTTCACTGAAACTTTTGCTCATGTCATCAATGTTGCTACCAAAGATAATTTCGTCAACATATACTGTTGTGACGATCTTTCCATTTTCTTCCAATTTTTTGTAAATGTTGTTGTTTGTATCTCCTCTTCTGAATCCTTGTTGTATCAAATATTGGTCCAGTCTTTCATATCATGCTCTTGGTGCTTGCTTAACCCATACAATGCATTTTCAAATTTACATGCATAATCCTTTTTTTATTTTTCTGAAAGTTGGAAGCCTTCTGGTTGCTCAATATAGACTTCCTCTTCTAACATGCCATTCAAGAATACTGACTTGGAATCCATTTGATATATCTTGAAGTTTTTGTGACATGCCAAAGTTAGAAACACTCCTATAGCCTCAATTCTTGCTACAGATGCAAATGTTTCATCGAAATCAATCTCTTCTATCTATACGTAACCCTTACATAGAAGTCTTTCATTATTTCTCACAACCTGTCCGACTTCATTTTGTTTATTTCTAAAAACCCATTTGGCCCCTATTACATTCTTGTCCTTGGGCCCCTATTACATTCTTGTCCTTGGGTCTGGGAACATGTTCCCAGGTTTCATTTTTTCAATTTAATTCAATTCCTCATTCATGGATTTAATCCAGTATTTATCATTACTAGCTTCTTCAAAACAACTAGGTTCTATATGTGACAAAAGGGCATAATTTACCTCTTCAGATACCTTTATCATTTTTTTGCTTGTTGTTTCCACTCTTGTGTCTTTATCCCTAATAATTAAATCATCAAGATGATTTCGTTTTATATTTCTGGATGGTGTTTTTGTATCCTATCTGGTTTCTGATTCTTTCCCATATTCTTCATTTTATAGTTCTTCTTCTTCTGACAAAATTTCTTATATTTCCACCATTGATTATGATATGGTTTTTTATTTTCTTGATCTGCTAAATGTTGCTTCATCAACTTTTACATCTGCACTTTCAATTACTTTATCTCTTCTTAAATTGTAGAAAATATAGGCCTTATGTTGAGAAGAGTACCCCAAGAAGATGCCTTCATCTTCCTTGGAATCAAATTTTTCTAAGTCATCATTGACTCTTTTAATATAGAATTTGCTGGTGAATATTATGAAGTATTTAAGTGAGGCCGGTATTCCTTTACAAAGCCCATAAGCGGTTTTATCATTGTTTACTTTGAGTTGATCCATGTTCAATATATGAACAACATTGTGAATGGCCTAGCCCAAAAAGCATTTGATAGATTTGATTCGTTAAGCATTGTTCTAGTCATTCCCTGTAAAGTCATGTTTTTCCTTTCAGTTACACCATTTTGCTGAGTAGTTCCAACAATTGTGTGTTGTCTTCTGATTCCATTTTCTTCACATAAGTTTTCAAATTCCTCTAAGACATATTCTCCACCATTGTTTGAATGAAGACTCTTGATCTTTAAGTTTGTTTCATTTTCAACCATCTTCTTAAATATCCTAAAGTTCTCAAATGATTCTTATTTTCATAATTTTTGACTCCTCATAAGGGTTGTATCCTAGTCCTATCTTATCGATATGTGGTTTTTGACTACTCAAAATTTCCTTCAGTGTTTTGAGATTGTTGTCATGTTTCAACTGGAAATTTAACTAAGAGTTTATCTTTTGCAATCCCTCCTTTAGAAGAACGATTTCTATTTCGAGATTTTATTTTATTCTCTCAATTTCCCTCTGATAGTATTCACTGTTATGACTTTGACTTAGTTTTCCCTCTGGTTGCATTTGACTGCTACTCAGTTGATTCAACACTTTAGAGTTGTCTTCAATCTTCGATTTTTGTAATTCTTTTCTTAGCATATCACTTTCAGCTCCCAATTTTTCACTTACTTTCCTTTTTTCTTCTAGTTGATTAGTCAATACTTCTTCGATTTTTCTTGCTTCTTCAAGTTGTATTTTTTAGATCAATGATAATATTCTCAGCTTCTTTTGCTCTCCCGATTTCCTCCTTAACTTGGACATTTGTTCCTTTATCAATTTGTTCTCTTTCTTTCCATTCTTAGGTCATCCAATGCGTTGATAAGTTCACCCTCAAGGTCTACTTCTGCTTCTCCATGATCATTTTCTTCACTTTTGTCTTTATTTTCTTCATGGTTTCTATCAATAGTTTCTAGAACTTCATTTTCTGTCTCTATTTCCATGAAAAACATTTTGTTTGAATCATTGATGTTGTCATATTCTTTGTTAGATGAGCTACTATCTTGTTTGGAATATAAACTTTTCTTTTGGTTCCCAATGTTTCGTCCTTTGAATTTATTTTCCTTCCTTTTGTGATGAGAAATGCCATCTTCATCACTAATTTTGATTTTCCCATATGGACATTTTGAAGCATAAGGGCCTACTTTTCCACAATTAAAACATTTAAAAGAAACTTACCTACGAATTTCCATCATCCTCTCTTGAGTTTTCTAACAAAGTTCATTTCTTCAGTGTATGATTCATTGTCTGAACAACTGTATGATTTGCATCCTTTGGTCCTTGTCTTCTTGGCTGCTATGAATGTTGCTCCATGCCTTGATGTTCCTTTGCCTTTGTCTACCCTCATTTCATATCTTGTGAGAATTCTTCGTAATTCTTCCATGGTTAGAATTTCTAGGTCTCGGGCTTTTTCAATAGTTGATAATTTTGAGTCAAATTTCATTAAAAGGGTTATGAGTACCTTTTGTACAACACTTTTTTCTTTTAGTTGTTCTCCTAGTCCTCTGATAATGCCCACTATTTTGTCAACACGAAGAAAGTAAGCTACGATGTTTTCTTCTTTATTCATTTGAAGTTTCTCAAACTGTCCCCTATATGTTTGTAGTTTTTCTTTTTTGACTCCATCATCTCTTTTTTTTTTAATTTATCCCACATTTCCTTTGTCGAGGTATTGTGAATAACCTTAACAAGTTTTGTTTCTGACAATCCACTAAATATTGTGTTTATGGACTTTGCGTTATTATGCTATAATTGCTTTCCATCTGCATCAGTAGGGGGATGCTTTGGAATTTCATATCTATTAGCGACGACAAGCCAAACCTCGAGTCTTAGAGACATAAAACATGCACGCATTTAGTTGTTTCGATCAAAGAGTGGAATTTGACTTGAGGAAATGCCTTCGTGTCTTTCCATGGATATTTCTTCCAGTGGTTAAACTGTAATTTGAAGCAACCTCACTCTGATACCAATTGTTGAAAACACTGAGAGGGGGTGAATCAATTTTTTGTGCAATTTATCATATCAAAACACCAACTACACTATATAACTTTAATCATTCACAACACCATTCAAAAACATATACAATGTACCAAAGATCTTACATGAAAACACAAATAGGAGGAAATCCATTCACTTTATTAAATTATGTAGAGATTATATTAATAGGAAGCTTTGATTTCCTATGTTTTCCAGCACCAACCTCCTGTGAACACTGAATCACAGTCCTTGGCCCTTCCTTCCTCCTCAATAAATTCTATTGATTTTGTCACATTGATGTCATAATATTTTAATCACCTAGTTTCATCAAACATTGCAACTTTGCACATTGATGTGCTCCATCCTTCGTCTTTTCTGGAAACCGTGGCTTTGTGCCTTCGCTTTCACAACTGCGACTTACTTCAGCTGCTGCGACCATGCACCCACCTTTTCTTCAACGCTACGACATATTCCAACTTATTTTAGTTGCTACGACCATGCACCACTTTTTATTCAAAACTGTGACATATTTGGACTTATTTCAGTTGGTACTTGGTGCTCCCTTCATTCACAATACTACAAACATGCACCACTGTGACTATGTTCAACCAGACACCCTTCTTAAATTCAAAACTGCAACTTATTCCAATTGTTGCTTGGTACTTCCTTCATTCATAATTCCGTTCTAGATCAAGTGGTTATTGATCTTTTCTAATCCCCATTCACTTTTTTTCCCCGACTATTTTCACTCCACACCCAATAAGAAGGCCACTTCACTTACTTATACAAGTGTTGGATCATTACGACAAGTCCAACATGAATGTTTTCACTCATCATTTCTTAAAGTCTGCTGCTTTAGATTACATGGGTTATTTACCATCCAAGGGGTAACAATTTCCACCTCATATCCTTAATATGTGCATGAAAGTTCCCCTGTCATGGTGGGACTTGCACATGACCTTATTCTATATACTTCTTCAAACTGACTTAAAAACTTCACATAGGCATTTAGATATACATTCCAATCCTATTTGACATCAATGGCAACACTAGGTCCAACAGTTGTAGTTTGTGATAACTCTATAGTTTGTGAAACTCTATTTTGGAGGTTGCCTCCAAGTCCAACTACTAAGAGAAATGAGTATGATGTAGTGAAAAGTTCGGGCTAATAATTGTAGCAAGTATTCAATATTTAAAAGTTGTGGATGTCGAGTACTTGACCCACCTGTAATGTTGGTCCCTTATTGAGGTAACGTGCATTTCTTTTCGTTGAATTTGTGTCTACTTCAACCAGCTATGTAATGAGGATGCGCCAATAGTGATGCAATTTTCTTGGGGTGCCCCTTAGGTGCATACTTAAATTTACATGTAAAATCAATGATATTATGATCCTTATGCTCTTTAGAAATTCGTCCCAAATTGACAATGATGTAATTAGTTTCAAATTGAGCTTCTTATTAATGATTTTTGGATAGTTGTCAACCAACATACGTCGTGGGATCGTTATCTTATATTGCTAGTGTGACGAGAAGGATGAGGAAGTTATCTTTATCATGGATGTGATATAGGAGTCTAATTTAGTTTTCTTTAAGTGACATGTTATTACTAGCTTGTAATCATGCCATGCCGAGATGATATTTTTGGACCTAGTTGCGGGGTCTATGGAGTGTATGGACATCAATGGTGTGTGTTTGGAATTGGTAATTGCATCCAAGTTATTTTACATTTTGTGGTATGGTGCACCATGGTTTAAGCGAGTTTGAGTTTAGCTTTTCGGTGATGCAACAAGTAATATTAGAGGTTTGCTACACATTTACTTCGTTGTTGGAATTGATTAAACAAAGCGCTGGTTGACACAGGGTGATTTTATTGGTGGTTGGGTTGCACCATGCATGTAGTGTACCTTGCTTCAATTGCAAAATTATCTCAAGTCAATTTCAATTGGGATGAGTTTCTCAAGAGTGTAGGCATCATGATTAGCTACCTCAGTGTTTGCACCATCTATTTTATGGATGGATTGCTTTTCACATATGCAAATAGAGACGATGATAAAAATTTTGAGCAATGGGTTAATAATTGGTTGTGCACATTTATTAGTGCACCTGGACAATGTTTGTGATGATTGGATGTGTGAATATGGGATGACTTGAAGTCAAATCTCAACGAGAGGAGGGGATTCTTATGATTTGCAATGCTACAATGATAATGTTTGGTTGACAGATAGAGGTGCGAACATGTTGGGCCCCAACTACATTTGGTAGATAGATATGTTGCTCAATGTGAGTGATCTTTTATGCATTAGTGAGTTGTTAATAATTTATGACTTAATGACATGGGCTCTGGGTTGTTGCTTCAATTAGAGAGTAGTTAAGGAATTGATGAAGGGAAAAGTGGCATATTCATTGTCTTGATAGTGGATCTTAGCTACTCCGACGTGGGTATTAATTTATTAGGATTTATAGGAGAGAAGCTTCACTCCCTTGCTTGGCATCGACAAGGGAAGTGCTTATAATAACTAGGTTTCCATTATCAATAAAGCAAGTTTTACACTAGTCAAATTATTCATGTTTGTGGGTTTGCATTCTTGAGATTGTTGTGTTTTTGTATTTAGTTCATATGTGTGTTTAATAGTTTGTTGGTTATCAAAGTTGGCATCTTAATGTTGTCGGCAAGGCTAATAAAGGCATGGGAGATGGGAGGAGGGAGGAAGGAGAAGCTAGAGATATGGAGGTGATTCCATAGCTACACACTATAGGACATGACCAACTAAGACTATCATTTCGAAAGAGAGGCCAAGGGAATGGTCACCAAGAGGGAAATGAATAATACGACAAAACAAGCATCCAAGGGATGAGAGATAAAGGACAGATGGGCATTGATCTAAAAAATCTCAAATGAGTTAAATCTTATGGTTAAATATGGATGAGCAAGGGAAAGGGGTCATCCATGAAAACCAGAAATCAGAGTGATGAGTTACATCTTATGGTTAAAGATGGATGAGAAAGGGAAAGGGGTCATCCATGAAAACCATTAATCATAATGACACAAGTCCTAGAGAAAGTTTGGCATCTAAAGTTTTAGAGGTAATGTTGAAGAAACCTATGAAGTAAGAAGGAATCAAGATAGAATCTAGAAGTACATCACCCCGTGCTTGGGATGGAGGCGCTGGCTTGAAGGTTGTGTAAACTTGGATTCAAGAGGAGTGATGTGAACAAGTTAAGGAAATATTGTCTTAAAGAAGTGTTGATTTGCAACATCTTAGTCAATGTCAATGCATTGTTGAGAGCTAATAAATTGAATGGAGGTAGTTTGTGAGACTTGTTGCAAAGATAAAGAGTTATTCCCTTGAAGGAGATGATATTCATCTAAGTTGTGAGTGTTGTGCTTATGATACTTACCCTACTTTTTGACCTAGGGCAAGGGCCAACTTCTAAGGGTGGAAGCCTCAAATTCCTCACACACGTTAACTTGATTTGTAATAATAACAAGAAGGGCCCACATGTTATAAGGTTGGGTGTAGTGAGAGAGATTGGAAATGTTTTGAGAATAGAGCCAGTTGATAAGAAAATAAAAGGATGTAGGGAAAAGGGAGTTGGAAGAAGGACAAAAGGGGTGAAGAGTGGATACACCAAGGGGTGAAGAGTGGATTCACCACTCAATTTTAGGAAAAATTGAAGAAACAAGGTGACTAAAGAGATAACCAAAGCCTGGGGTAGAGACACTAGGTTATTTAAAGCTTTAAATCTTAATTATGATAACCTATAATAAACTAGTTCAAATTAACAAAGTAAACTAACAATATAGTGCTAATAGACATTTATTCACTATTATATTTTTACAAATTTACTAACTTCCCCAAGTGCTCCATCATCATCACCTCTCCACCATTTAAATTGTTAACTTTAGCAAGCTTATTATAACATCTCTCATTATAAGTCTCCTAAGTATCCTATATAGAAAGGGGAACCCGAGTAGGGCAGGTGGTTGGGGCGGTCAACTAGGGTGGTCCCCACCCAGAATCCCGACCATTTGTACATGGCGCTCTATGCCAAATATCTTGCAATGAAAAGAGTCTCCTATATAGAACTAACAAAATAAACTTGCACTTTTCGCAAGATGCAACTCTTTGAATCTTTATGGTGACTCTATTGGTGACTGACTAGCTATCTCATAAAATAGCTCCCAATAACATTCACCTTAAACCCATCAGAATTATACATTATTTCCAGAAGATCCCATTCAGCCATATCTACAAGGAATGGAATTTATCAAGGAATAAGCTCTCCAAACAAGGACTCGCAATCCCCGTTGGTACTTTATCTGTATGGATGTGCAACAATGACACCATCAAAGAGCTTGATCCATGACCCATTTTTGTGTAATGACACCTGCCCATTTTACAATGGGTTGTTTCTTACTATATCTACGACACCGTTTTTTAGCAATTTTTGGATCACTGGATATATCTTACAACATGTGATTATGGAGCATCTATACAAGATAGGCTATCAAAATGTAAAATGAATTCGCTCCTAGAATGATACCAAAAATTGTTTTATATGTAAAGCTAACATAACCAATGAACTATATGGCCTTTGAGTTAATACAAATTTTTGAGCAACGAGTTAATAGTTGGTTGTGCACATTTTTTAGTGCACCTGAACAATGTTGGTGATGATTGGATGTGTGACTATGGGATTCTTTGAAGTCAAATCTCGACAAGAGGGGGAGATTCTTATGGTGTGCAATGTTGCAATGATCATGTTTGGTTACTTGCCTCAAGGATGGGTTGACATATAGAGGTGCAAACATGTTGGGCCCCAACAACATTGGTTAGATATGTTTCTCAATGTGAGTGATATTTTATGCATTAGTGGGTTGTTAATAATTTATGACTTAATGACATGGGTTTTCAGTGGTTGCTTCAATTAGAGAGTAATTAAGGACTTGAAAAGTGGCATATTCATTGTCTTGATTGTGGATCTTAACTACTCCAATGTGGGCATTAAGTTATGAGGATTTATAGGAGAGAAAACTCACTCCCTTGCTTAGCATTGACAAGGGAAGTGCTTATAATAGCTAGGTTTCCATGATCAATAAAGCAAGTCTTACACTGGTCAAATTATTGACATTTGTTGGTTTGCATTCCTGAGATTGTTGTGATAGTGTATTTACTTCATGTGTGTTTAATAGTTTGTTGGTTATGTGTTTTTGTATTTACTTCATGTGTGTTTAATAGTTTGTTGGTTATCAAAGTTGGCATCTTAATGTTGTCGGCAAGGCTAATAAAGGCATGGGAGATGGGAGGAGGGAGGACATCTTATGGTTAAAGATAGATGAGAAAGAGAAAGGGGTCATCCATGAAAACCAGTCTAAAATTTTAGAGGTAATGTTGAAGAAACCTATGAAGTAAGAAGGAATCAAGATAGAATCTAGAAGTACATCACCCGGTGCTTGCTGTGTTTATGATAGTTTCCCCACTTTTTGAATGGGGGATAGAGCCAATTGATATGAAAATAAAAGGATGTAGGGAAAAAAGAGTTGGAAGAAGGACAAAAGGGGAAAAGAGTGGATTCACCACTCAATTTTAGGAAAAATTGAAGAAACAAGGTGACTAAAAAGATAATCAAAGAGGGGTAGAGACACTATGATAACCTATATTTAACCAGTTCAAATTAACAAAGTAAACTAACAATATAGTGCTAATTGACATTTATTCACCATTACAGGGAATGGGAATGGAATTTATTAACCAATAAACTCTCCTCCTTATCTTCATGGATCAACAATGACAGCATCGAAAAACTTGATCCAAGATACATTTTATTTTACAGCATGTGCATGTGATTATAGAACATCCATACAAGATATGCTATCAGAATGTAAAATGAAAAAAACCAAAAGAACTGTTTTATATATAAGGCTGACACTAAGATCAAACATATAAGATCTTTACTCATCATATACGGAATGATGCCATGGTGAAATCTTTATTTAAATGAGTGTAGTTACAGACACAAGAGTTCCCCCCGAGCAAAACATTAAGTTCCCCTCGAGCAAAACCTTGAGTATGTAATTTCTTTACAATTTAAAACTAAACTTAAAAGTACACAACGGAGCATAATTAGTGAAATGCAAACCAAACAAATTAAAAGTATATAACAGAGCATAATTATTGAAATGCAGACCAGTTAAAACTAGTGAAATGCTTTGAGCCCATGTGGATATGACTATGGATCAGTTCTTCTGTTTGAAAATATCAAAATCCACCACGCAGACGCAAAACAAGGTGGAGGGTGGATTCCTTTTGAATATTGTAATCAGCTAGGGTTCGCCCATCTTCCAGCTGCTTGCCTGCGAAAATGAGCCTCTGCTGATCAGGGGGAATTCCTTCCTTGTCCTGAATCTTAGCCTTCACGTTATCAATCGTATCAGAGTTCTCAACCTCCAGTGTGATTGTCTTGCCCGTCAAAGTCTTCACAAATATCTGCATACCACCACGAAGCCGAAGGACAAGATGCAAGGTTGACTCTTTCTGAATGTTATAGTCTGCCAGAGTCCTCCCATCCTCAAGTTGCTTCCCTGCAAAGATTAATCTCTGCTGATCCGGAGGAATCCCCTCCTTGTCCTGAATCTTTGCCTTCACATTATCAATAGTATCAGAGTTTTCAACTTCAAGCGTGATGGTCTTGCCGGTGAGGGTTTTCACAAAGATTTGCATTCCTCCTCTGAGACGGAGCACGAGGTGAAGAGTGGATTCCTTCTGGATGTTGTAATCAGCAAGAGTGCGTCCGTCCTCGAGCTGTTTTCCGGCAAAGATCAACCTCTGCTGGTCGGGAGGAATACCCTCCTTGTCTTGAATTTTGGCCTTCACATTGTCAATAGTATCGGAGTTCTCAACTTCGAGCGTGATGGTCTTGCCGGTCAGGGTTTTGACGAAGATCTGCATTCCTCCTCTGAGACGTAGGACGAGGTGAAGAGTGGATTCCTTCTGGATATTGTAATCGGCAAGAGTGCGTCCGTCCTCGAGCTGTTTTCCGGCAAAGATCAACCTCTGCTGGTCGGGTGGAATACCCTCCTTGTCTTGAATTTTGGCCTTCACATTGTCAATAGTATCGGAGTTCTCAACTTCGAGCGTGATGGTCTTGCCAGTCAGGGTTTTGACGAAGATCTGCATTCCACCTCTGAGACGGAGGACAAGGTGGAGAGTAGACTCCTTCTGGATGTTGTAGTCGGCGAGAGTGCGTCCATCCTCCAACTGCTTGCCAGCAAAGATGAGACGCTGCTGGTCTGGAGGGATGCCCTCTTTGTCCTGGATCTTTGCCTTCACATTGTCAATGGTATCAGAGTTTTCCACCTCAAGGGTGATTGTCTTTCCAGTCAATGTCTTTACAAATATCTGCATATTAAAAATAGGCAATCAACACAATACAAAACCTGCACAACCAGAAGACATAATCAGAGGCATTGAATAAGCCAAAAAGCTCCCAGATTTCTCAATAAACTTTGGCCCCAAAACTATTAATTACAGATCTAGAGCAACAGAGAGTCAGAAGCTCACAAGAGCACACAGCTCATTACAGCCCAAAAACAAAGGAATCAGACGAACCAAAAATAATAAAAAATGAGTCGACATAAAAGACTATAACCAAACAACAAATCCTAAAGAGCGCTAGATTGAAAACAAATTACAGAATTCCATAAATGCTCAGTTTTTAAAAACATGAAAATCTTCAACGCAATATCTTCTCAGAGTATCGTTTATCATGATGAGAAATGACCAAGAAATAGGATAGAGAACCCTGATAGAATTCGAACTAAGTGCATCAAATATCAAGAGAGAAAGAGAATTGATACCTGAAAATTATCGAACGAATGAGAGAACAGCGATCGCGTGCAGAAAACCACCCAAAACTCGAAATCAGAATGAGAAAAATGATAGTGGTAAAGCCGTATTTAAATGCATTCAATTGGGAACTGTTGGGAGATGGTCCATTCATAAACGGAAACGTGTCATCCATTATTTTCGGGAACCGCCTTACTTATTGTGAGGCGAGGGTGAATTCGCCTACTTGTTATGAAGATCCCCAGGAAGTTGAGCCGTGTCAGGTTTCTTGCGGAAGAATGGAGCTCTTCTCTTACTTCACGTTAACTATTTTTCGTTTCATTGTAAGCTGCCAACTATGTCACGTTAACTATATTTTATTTCAACACCCAAGTGGGTGGGGGGGTGAGGCGTTGACCGGTTTTGACACCTAATAATAAAACAATTAGTAAGAATTATGTTTAAAGCCTAAGCCTCAGAGTTAGGAGTAACCAACTCTTAAACTTGCTTGCAATTCAAAACGAGTATGTACCGTGCACTCCACGACCACTTCTCTTATTAAACTTCCACACCTTAAATATGAAAAAATGGTTTAAAAATATGGAAATGGGAAAGAAGTCTTTAAAACATTCATTTTAAAATAAAATAATGTTAAATTCAAATTCAATATAAATTTGGTATTTAATTACATGGTAATAATTTTGTTAAAGAAGTAAGAATAGGGGTGCAAGGGCTCGAGAGGGGTAATCTTCAATCTCAAAAGAAATATAAAATTAAAATTCTTCGAGGTCTAAGAATTGTCTTCCTTCTACAGATTTAAAAAATGGGAAGAAAAGTTATTTCAGTGAAACTTTCAAGGGTTATTGTTAATTTAGAGAGGATCATCAACAAGATTTTCTAGATTTGTCGAACTCATAATGCCTTAGTTAATGAAAAAGCAAATGAAGCTACCAAAGCTTTATAAGGGGGCTATGGTTAAAAATGGGCACCCCCTTATCACGCTATGGATCCCTTAATTTTATTATGGAAGACAACTATATGAGCAAGAATTATTCTTATCACCGGGCATTTGAATTTATGTCTTACAAGAACACTTGGTAGTTCATTTGGTTCATTATGCATGTGCCATCCCTCTACTAATGGTTCGTGCAAGGGAGACTCCATTCCCCCTCGTGCATCGAGTCTTCTTGGTCCTTGGCATATGCACAAAGTTATGGGATTTATTAAATCAATTGTGAATTGGTTTGCCTATGAAGGTGGGATAACCTAGGCCTCTATCATCAATGGCTACAATGAAAACTTGATGGGTCTATGAGCTTTATGGTGCAAGATAGGCAATAAGCATGAGAAGAGTCGGCTAATGGTACTCTACTTTAGAGAAGGAAGCAATTTGGGCAACGGATTTCCACGATGTATGCCAATTTCTTCTCCTACTATGGTCTATTTCAAGATTTCAGATTCAATCGGTTGTGAAAGTCTGGAACTTCATAGCATAAATGTGAAGTTACTAGTCGGGCATTGTTATCTAAAAAGATTGAGAAAATCCCATGGAAGCTAAGAACTTACCCTAGCTTAGGTGAATATATTGAGTTCTAATTTATTGCTATCTCTTATAGTATGGCTTAACCATATAAGTCTGGTCATGGGGAGGGTGATAGTATTGTGGAGACAAGAGAAATGAAAAAGATGTCATGGAGGCTAAACAATCAAATGGAAGGGATTATGAAGGTTGTACAATATTTGAATATCCATCTTGAAAGACAAGAAAATAAGAAAAAGAAACGGGAATCTATGTTGAAAGATCAGTGCTTGAAGCAAGAAAAACTTGCCTTTAACTCGAAAATGCATTACAACATTATTCTCAGTTTCACTAGAGGGTCTTTATCTGTTGCAGAACAACAAATGCTTTCTATGGACTCAGTGAAAGGGATAGGTGGTGAAGAAGAGACAATGCAACAAAATGTTGTTGCACCTAAAGACTAAAAAATCCTTCAGGATGTTCAATGCTCATATTTGAATTTTGGGATGGTGGAGGAGGCTCATTCTTGGCATAATTTGTAATATGTGTCCTTATGTATTTAAGCTACATTTGGTTTCTTGTACAATTTGTTAAATAGTTCAATCATAGGCATAGTAGGCACACCTTTGGCCATAGAATATTATAGTTCTTTTTGATATGTTGTAAGTCCTATTATAGCTCACGAGATCAAATTTTGGTAATTTATGAGGACTTTAGATGTAATTTTATGTTGTTTGGGGTTTTTATAACCCTTTGATAATACGCTAACTATCCATCTCTATTTGAAATTTTTTTTTTTTTTGTCAAAGAATGATGATTGTGGAAATGGCACTTAGGTTTTGATTTCACTTATTTCATTGGCCATAACAAACCTTCTTTCATTCACTATGGCAAATGCCAATTTTTGAGAATCGATGTTGTTTCTCTTTATATAGAATTGTATGCAAAGGTACTTTGTTAGCTTGAATTTATATTGTTTGCTTGAGAATTCTTAGCTTTCAACATGGATTCTCTTCAAGAATGTACTTCTTTCAAAAAGAGGCATATAAACTCATATATTGCCATTATTGAAATTATTAGTAATTATGTGTTTTCTTATAAATGGATTGATCTTGTCCCTTTAATATTTGTTATGATGCACATGCCTTCAAATTGGGGTTGGGTTTCATTAGCAAGGCTATATTGAAGTACAACAAACCATGTTATTATAGCATTGCAAGTGTTTGGGATTAATAATTTAGATAGGGTTACATGGGAAGGATCTAAACTAAAGAGCAGTTTGTGGTCAACTGAATTAGGGTTTCTACAACTAAATAATGCAGATGATTTATTTATTCTAATGTTGATGGATAGGTTGTAGAGAAGTGGAGGACCTTGACCTAGTGTACTATGAGGTGGATGATGATATGTGTTTGTTGACAGTGTTGGGATCTCATGAGAAGGAACCTAACATTTGGAAAAGTAAGATACTTTTAAATAGTAGTAAATATCCTAACGTAATGGATTAGAGTCTAGTAGTTTATAAGACAAATGGTAGGCATGTATGCTAATGTTGATGGATAGGTCCTAGAGAAGTGGATGACCTTGACCTAGTGTACTATGAGGTGGAAGATGATATGTGTTTGTTGACAGTGTTGGGATCTCATGAGAAGGAACCTAACATTTGGGAAAGTAAGATACTTTTAAATAGTAGTAAATATCCTAACGTAATGGATTAGAGTCGAGTAGTTTATAAGACAAATGGTAGGCATGTAGGCTAAGGGAAGTATCTAGAATATGGTGGTTCTTTAAGGAATCATGGCATTGTTCCACACAAAAAATTAAATCATTACTTTTTTCCCATGTTCGTTAATGTGCTTTGACCACTGGTTTAAGAAGAGTTTTCTCCAATTTTCCCAAGCTTTGATAAGTTGGGTTGTTGTGGTTAGGGACAGAATTTGACCATTCTTGGTAAAGAGTTGAAGGTTATGGATCATTTTGCAGGGGCTAAGAGGATCATGAAGAAGAGTCAAGGGCAAGAAGGGTATCTTGAATTTCAGGATCAATAGGCACTAGGTTGAAAATAATAGGAATTCTTAACAGAAGTATATAAGAAAAGAAGCCATAAATGCATCAAATTAAAGCTTGATAAGGCCAAAATGGTCGTGATTTGGATGTGGTCTTGTTTGAGGTTGAGGGTTTTATGAAGAGGGAATTGGTTGGGAAGTTTATGCGTAAGTTGGTAAAAGGATAAGAATTCCATTCATGGCTCAAAAACGTATTGTATCTAGTGCTAGGGTATATGCAAGTATTCCATATTTTAGTGCGAGGGTGCCATTGTGTTTTGTGTTGAATAGATTGAGGGACATGGAGTTTATTTTCAAGTGAGATTGAAAGTGGGGGTTGTCAACACTAGTCCTAAAAATTTGAATACCTAGGTTTGATCCATGAAGGGGGATGACCTTCATGCTTCATAGGCATGGGTCATTTCATCAGGGATTCTACTAGAGCTCTAGAATCAGAGGATCTTAGAAGGTGTCAATGATGCTCTTGGTAGGTTCATAGCTCTAGAGTAGCATTTTATATTTAAAGAGGATATGTGAGTTGTCAAAATATTGTTGGAGCTATATCTTGGAGAAGAGGTTCTAAAAAAATGAAATTTCTTGTGGGAATTGGAATTCTACCAAAAAGTTATTTTTTGGCAGATTTTGTTAAGTTGCAGTGCTTGCCATGGAATAGGTCATATGTGGGAAGAGTCTAATATCCCTAGATTTTTTTTTGAGTGGAAGCATAAGGTGTGGATAAATAAAATGCATTAATATGCATCTTAGAAGATAATGTTCAAAACGAGGCGGTGAAGGGGCAGGAAGTCCCTTTTTCCTCAAATGATGATAAAGTTATGGTGCAAAAAGGCAATGAGGAACTCTCATAGTTTTTAGAAAATATCCATGTCATAGAGGAGGATCCAATTAAGTGGAAAAAACATTCATTACAAGGTATGCATGCAATGCTTCTTCACTAGAAATTCTTTAGGAGCTTCCTTGTTCTGGTGGGTGTCCAAGATTGGTATGTAATAGTAAAGAGGGTATAAGGGGCTTTAGTCATTTGGTCTCCAATAATAGTCCTACTTCTTCATTAAATTATGAGAACATAGATAATCCAATTTCAAACCCTAATTATTCAAGGCTAGTCCCTCAAAACTTGGAGGAGGCAGATTTGAGAAGGTTGGTGATTTCTCCCAAGAAAACTCCCAAGAAAAGGTTAGTTGAGCCACAATATGTTGAGAATCCTCAATTGAAATATTATCTATCAAGAATCGTGATAAGTCTAAAAACCCCTCTCTAAAATTATCATATCTTCTAAGATTTAAAAGGAATCTTCCTAAAGAAAGTGGGGTGTTGGAAGGGGATTTATCCCTAGATAAGGAAGTTCATGTCATAGTAGGAAGAAAGTATCATATATCTAAGGCCAAGTTTGAGGCTAAAAGAGAACTTAGAGAAGGAAAACAATCACCATTTATGGGTCCCTTATAGAAAGGAATACCCTTGCATTTTATTCTAAATGATTATTTTTTCCCTTAATGTAAGAGGGGTTGAGGTTCCCCCAAAAAAATCCCTAAAATGTGTATGTGTGGTATAAAAACATGACGTCCTGCTAATTCAAGAAAACAATGTGTGTGGGGTCCAAGGTTGTCAATATATTGTCTTCCTTTTTGAAAGAATGGAGTTTTTGTTTATTGGATGCTGAAGGTTTCTTAGGTCGATTGGTATTAGGTTGGAATTCTAATATGTAGGTGTGTTGAATGTAAGTACATATATTGAAGTTAGGCCCAAATAATTAGGGAAGGTGTGAAAAATTATCAATTTGTATGGGCCTTATGAGGAGAGAACCATTTTGAGAAAGTATAGGGGAATATGGCATTCAAAATGGTAGTAACATAGTTATTAGAGGGGACTTAAATCACATTTTAAAATGGATAGAGGTATCGAGAGAGCTAGCGAGGAAAGATCCTCTTGTTTACTTGTTTGATCATTTCATTGAAGTTCAAAATATTATTCATGTGGAACTAGTCAAATTAGTTACTATATGGAGAAATGGTAGAAAAGCCATAGACATGATCGCAAAAAGAATGGATAGGTCTTTGGTGGCTAAGTATTTGGTATTAGATAGCCCGCAGGGGTTTAGACTGATTGGCAATAGAGTGTGCTATTAAGGAACTCCTTGTGACATCACAGGTTCAAACCTTGTCTTACATGTGCCCCATGCATGTGGGCTATGTGTGTCACGTCCCCTCCCCTCTACCCGTCGAGAGAGAGAACGTGACTACACTTCGGCTTTGTTAAACTGGGCAAATCTAGCCCCATGAACATAATATAAAATGCACTGAATATAAAATACATGTACAGATGCAAAATACATGTAAATACAACGGAAGCAAATACATTCATTCAAGCATTGAACATGTTCATATTAATTCATAAACAAATATAGTTGCAAACATTAAACACACAAAGAATACTTATCTTGAGAATAAGTTGTCCCACAACTAGTTATGTCACTGCAACGGTCAACCCAACCATAGGCCAGTGTGCTCATTAATCTCTCAACACCACTGCCACTCCCAAGCTGGGCATGATTTCCACATGGAACTAGGGAACAACAGGCTCACACATAGCCAAAACATATCAAAATTCATCCAAGCCACTCTACAATTGGGTTTATCAAGATTCTAAGGAAACAAGCCAAACCGATGGGTTTCAAAGGCTACACAACCAAGCCATCTCACATCAAACCACATTCAAACCAACCTACAGTTGGGTTTCTCAGACTGCTAAGGCAATGGAAAGGTAGAATTGCTAAGCTAGTGAGCTCAACCACAGAGCTATGGACACCTACACTAGATCTATCCAGCTTGTAATCCCACAATACCTACACCACCCAACACAAGGAAGCATTCCCTTGTCTGCTACATAGTTCCCTCAGGCCATACCTTCCCTTCTAGTGCTCTTCAGGGTGTGCATAAAGGATTGTTCCAGCCCTTCTTGATCTATTTGTGAGCTTCCTCTCTTCACTAGGTTTATCAAGCCAATTCTGGGCCTCTTCCACTCCTAACCAGTGCAGACCAACACAAGGATTTACAGAACAACAACATACAAATGTTGTGTATGAACAAAACGTCCCTAGAAGCCAACATGAGAATGATAAAGAGGGGAAAACACCATGGGACAACAAATCCGATTTCAGGAAATGCTCATGGACATTACAGGAGCAAAAATGACCTCCATTCACACCCAAATCATGAATCCAAATTCAGAAAACTCCTATGGGAATTACAGGAGCAAATACGGCCTCTATAAACCCCCAAATTGTGTTTCTCCTCTGCCCATTCACTGAACAATACAAAAACGAGTTTCTGAGCTTGGAGAAATTATGGAAAATGCAAAAATCGTGAGGGCAAAAATTACCAGGAGCTCCCACTACATGAGGAAAGGAAAAACAACCTCTTAAAACCCCCAAATCGTGGTTCTCTGTTGCACATTCACTCAACAATACAAAAACAGGTTTTTCCTAGCCATGGAAATGAATGTAATTGCAGAAAATGTGAAGGAGAGAGCTCTGCAAGCTTCAACTGCGTGAGAGAGCAAAACGTATGGGCGAATAATGGCATGGGCATGCATTTATGAGCATTTACTTGGCCCATAAGTCAAAAACACGATTTCCAAAAAATAGGTGGCTTCCCCAATTCGAAATTAACTGCCATACTCTTCCCATCCCAAGGCATTAACTACCTCAACCAATTTCTGGAAGAAATAAATGATTGGGCATAAAAGACAAAATGGGTAGTTGCTAGCTTTATGGGTTCTCCCATTGACATTTGGCTCAACTCTATTGTCTCAAGGGTTTGAATATTTTCCCTCCCTATTCCTTGTGAAATCACGCCCCCATCTCTTTAATGTTGCATTGGCATAGATAGTTGTGGGTATTTTTATTAATTGCATATTTACATGGTGTCCCAAAATATATTGTGCCATTAGCTAGCACGATAACCATCGGCATTGATTTTAATTGCCGAAACATAAAACACTAAATCGATGGTGGGGCCTTTTCCTTGAGATCCTCACCATGATTAAATAACGATATTTACATCATATATAATTTTAATGCAAATGGGGACAAAACAGGGATATTACATTCCCCTCCCCCTTGGGATCAAAATTGGGGTGTTACAATGTGGGTCCACCTAAGGGTATAATGGTAGCGGAAATGGATCGCTGGACCCCATGTCACGCGAGTACCAGCCCTACCCCTAGTTGTCGATTCCTCTAGTACAAAAAAAATGTTATGGTATTAGATAGAACAAGGATAAAATATTGGATAAGTTAGGGTGTTTTTTCATACCACATACCCATAATTATACAAATTGACTATGACGATAGGAATCCTCCTGTACATTTTAAGTTTAATCGTTCATGGTTATTCTAGGAAGATTCCATATCTTTGGTTTATAGAAAGTGGAGACATGGAAGGCTCGGCCATGAAGTAGTTCATAAACAACATGACAGAATTTAAAGGTGGATTAGTAGTGTGGGGTAGGAATTATGCTCATAAATCTAAAAAATTACTCAAGATTGTGGGGGAAGATATAAAGTGTATTTTTGAAAACAATGGGGAAGGTTTTTTTTTAGAAGAAGAATTCTATGGAAGGGAAAAATATATTCTAATTGATAATAAGGAAATGTAATGGAGACTTAAAAGTAGAACAATTTGGATTTCTAAAGGAGTCATGGACACACAAAATTTCGACAAATATACTAACCATAGAAGAAATGCGAATACAATATGGGAAAACAATAGATTAGATGGTTCCAAAGTCAATCTTCTAAGGAGATAGCTGAAGGGGGGAAAGTCCATTTCAAACTTACATGTTGAAGGATCTTGAACTAGCCAATATTGGCAAAATTATGAGCATTATTAGGTTATTTTCTAGGCTCATCAATTCTCACATGAATGAACACATACTAGTAGAAGTGGAAAACAAAGTTATTATCAATGACTTATCCTCTTTCAACTAAGACTTTATACTTAGGTTATATGTATAGTTATACTTAGGTTATATGGATTTGGTGGGGATGATATACTAAGGATGGTTGAGGAGTCTAGGGTCTTAGGGAGATTTCCAAGAGCCATCAATTCCACATTTACAGCTCTTATTCCCAAGAGCTCGGATCTTGGTTTCTTTATAGATATCTCATTATGTAATGTTAATATAAAATCTATTTTTCAAAAATCAATGCTAATAGACTTATATGAATTGTATATGGGATGGTTTATGAGGAATAATTTGGATTTCTATTCAATAAACATATCCACGATTTAATGAGAACCGAGAAGTAATGCATCTGATCAAGACTTAGAAACTTTTGTAGTAGTGATGAATTTAGACCTTGCAAAAGCTTGTGATAAACTTATTTGGTTATCTCTAACGTTACTTCTTCCCCAGTTGGGTTTGAACTTCCAAACCATAGAATGGAATATGGGTTTCCTGAAATTGGTGTCCTTTGTTGTTCTTATCAATGATTCTCCATTTGATTTTTTTAATACTTTAAGAGGATTGTGTCAATGGTTCCCATTATTCTCTTTTCTAATTTTATTACTGGTTGAAGGTACAAGCATGATGACTAGAGATTCAAGGAGAAGATGGATTCTAAAAGGGATAAATATATCATGTTTTGTGGTGATTTCTCATTTGTTTTCATAGAAGACATAATGATATTTGGTAATGGATCATTTGGGGGGCTAAGAGGATTAAAATAGATTTTGGAAATCTATTGTAAGGCTACATGTATTGAGATTAATCTAAGAAAGTTAACCATGTTATTCAATGCAATGGATGAAGTAGAGAAAGGTCATATGGCTAGCTTTCTTCCTATGATCCATATGGACTTAGATAAAGGTATAAAGTACTTAGGTTTTATTTAAAACCCAATAGTTACAAGTTTGAGGATTGGATTTGGTTGTATAACAAAATATAAACTAGAATCTCATTGTGGTGCAACAAATGGTTACCTAAGGTGGGAAGATTAGTGTTGATTAAGTTTGGTTTGGAGAGTATTCTTATATATTGGATGTCTATTTCTCACGTTCTAAAGTACATCCTTAATAAGATTAGAAAAAAGCACTTTAGTTTTATGTTGATTGGAAATGGGGAGATGGAATGTATTCCATTTGTCAAATCCACCAAAGTGGCAAACCTAAAGGGAGCAGGGGGCATGGTTTAACAAATATTTATTCTTTCAGTATGGATCTAGTAGCAAAATTTTTGTGGATGTTAGTATATAATCATGGATTGTGGTGTGAGATCATGAAAACTAAGTAATTGAAGAGGGTTTCCATGGAAGATTGGTTTGGAAAGGAGAGAGAAACAAGGTCATTCTAAAGTATTGAAATATCTGGTAAGGGAAATTTTTTATTGGAAATTGGCTCTCAAGGATGGAAAAGGGAAAATAGTTGAATTTGTGGGGGGGAAGGTAGGATAATGGAACCAATATGTGAATTGATTAACTAGAAGTTACATTAATATGTAATGTCAAGAAGACTTATTAAAATGGTCAAACTACCAATGGCCTGAAGAATATACTACAAAGATGGGATATAAAACAAAGATGGAAGAAGGTTAAGATGAGAGAAGAGTATATTCGCGACGACATATAATTTGGAAGATAGATTGTCCTCTAGAAAATTCTATTTTTCTACGGTTATCTCTTGGCAGTAAAATTGTATCTTAGATAGTTTCCAAAAGAGAAACATGTAAGGGCCTATGAGATGCATTCCAGGTAAGATTCATGAATAAAGAGTAGTATGGAATGAAATACTACTCTTTATTCACAAATTTTACATTGACTGACCAAATGGATCGTTGGAATAGAACTGTTGAATATGGTGTAGATTTCAAGGAAATTGTTATGTATGATGACCCAAGTATGTGGGAACGACTTCTCAATTCAAGGGAATCTGTTACATTTTGGAGCTATAAAAGAAGGGCGTTATTGTGTGTTAACATAGAGAGTGTGTGTGAAAACTACGATAAATGAACTACGTGTTTCAATGTGTATTAATTATGTGCTTAAGTGCTGACACGATGTCTTTAGGAACCACCTTTTGTTGGAATTGATTAATTTTGCTAGTTCTATTATGTCTAATATCCTAATTTTCTCCAACATGATATTTGAGTTGTTGATTTGAGACATAGATTGTTCTCTTCGAGTTTGTTTGAGGTGTCATCTTGATATGCTCTATTGAGTTGGATCTATTTATGATTGAATCTAGGTTTAGACTTGTAGATTGCATCAGGGATAGATTAATAGATCAATATCATGGTTTCCATGAAAGAGTTTGTGATCTTGAATGGTCACAACTACATAATATGAGTGCAATATATGGAAACCTTATTAAAAATTAAGGTTCTATAACAGTTTACCAAGGTTGTGATCCCATATCCAAAAGACGATCAGTAGAAGTTCATTCTAGATGGGAAGATGGATGAGGATGTAGGAGTGATCACCACTTATATTTCAAGGGAAAATTGATTTTATACAAGTGGGTTTGACTGTCCTCGGTAGCTTTAGAAGAAATTGAAAGGTATTCATGACAAAGTCGATGAAAGTCAAGTCATGCAAATTGAGAAAGAGTTGATCTCTCTCAATCCTCCCTCCTTTGACAAGATTGAGGAATATTTGGAATGAATCAAGGATTTCCAACTGCAGATTGGGAGAATGTGGGAAGGATTTTAAGAATAAAGATTGGTATCTCATTGACCCGATCCTCATGAAACTAAAAAATCCCTATAATGTACTATGTTTAACATTTTGTGCTAGTTGGCCATCCTAGAAAGAAGATGGTAAGGATTATACCCTTGAATCCTTCTATGTTTTTTTCATTCGAGCACAGGAAAACATGCTTGACAAAGGGAAACTAAGTTTAAGGAAGGAGGCCCATCTATTGAAGGGAAAGGGTCTACATAAATACAAAGAAAGAAATCGATAGGGTACTATGAATAAAATTCATGAGCTTGTTAGCCATATTGAGAAGAAGAAGTCTGATGATACAACTAAGAAGGGTAGGAGTAATAAAACCTTTTATTACTATGGGAAACTAGGACACATCGAGATGGATTTCCAGAAGAAGACTAGTAATATGGAAGAAAAGGTTTGGAAACTTGAAGCATGTGTGTCAGTTGGACAAATTGACCATGCTCAGTAAGGTTTGAAATATAATTTTACATTTTCTATTATTTCTTCTCAGACCCTACATGCCCACACTACTCAAAGTGAGTGAATAATTGATTTTAGTTGTAGTCATCATATGACTAAAGATTCTTCTCCTTTTCTTCCTTAAGTGAAGCTGTAGATTTTTTTTGTAGCATATGATTATGCACTTACTATTGTTGATTGTGGAAATATTGAATGTCAAAATGGCATGATCACCAATTTGTATCATGTACCTATCATGAATGCAAATTTTCTATCGATTTTCCAACTTACTTAGACTGGAAATAAGGTAGAATTTTGGTTAGATCATTTCGTTGTGAAGGGTGCACATAATTGGAAAATTGTTGTTGAAAGGGTTCTTGATCCCAAATATGGATTTCACGAGTTGTATGATGCTCCCAAGAGAAACATACGACCAAATGCAATTTTTTATCATATCAGGGACTGTAGTAGAATGTGGCGTCAACAACTTAGACATCTATATTTCCAAAGATTGAAATTGATGGTGAAACACAACATCGTTACTGGAATGCCTAGGATTGTTCCACCTGATGGAGTGTGTGAAGGCTGTGTTCTTGGAAAGCATAATCAAGCTCCCTTTGAGACTAGAAAGGCACAAAGAGAAAAATCTCCCTTGGAATTAGTTCATAGTGATCTCTATTATATGAATTAACCTTCACAAGTAGGTGTGAGAAACGTTTTTTATATTCATTGATGATTTTTATAGGTATACTTGAGTATATTTAATGAAAAGTAAGAGTTATGTCTTTGAAAAATTCAAGGAATTTAGGAAATTAGCTGAAAAGCAATGCTACCGAGTTGTCAAAAATTTGAGATCATACAATGGTGGAAAATATGTGTGCGAAACCTTTGAAAACTACCTCTCACAAAATGGATTCTCTTTGCAAATATTGATACCTCATGCACCTCAGTGGAATGGAGTAGAAGAAAGGAAAAACTGGACTTTACTCAAAATGGTGCATTGTTTGCTTTAGGCCAAAGTATTTTCGACTAGATTTTGGGAAAAAGTTGTTTATTGCCCAAATATTTGGCGAACCTTATTCCAAATTGAGTTGTTCTTAACATGACTCCTACAGAGAAATGGAGTGGAAGAAAAGAGTTAGTCAATCACCTCAAAGCTTTTAGATGCATTGCATCTCCACATATACTAGACATTTGTTGACAGAAGTTGGATGCAAAGAGTCATGCTTGCACCATGTTGGGCTATTATGAAGAATCAAAATCCTATTGGTTGTTTTATCCAATCAAACAACAATTCCTCATCCACAAGGATGTTGTCTTTGATGAGAAGACATTAGGCATAAAATTATTAAATTCCTCCTCTAATTTGATTAATAGTGATCCTTTTGACATTATGATAAAAACATGACCAACTACAATGCATCTTCGGAGTTCTAACTGAATGGTTGAATCCACCACCAAATTTTACCTATAGTCCCTATATGACTACACAATCGACTACCAATCATGATATTTCCGATTGACATGTTGATGGTTTGTTCAATACTAGAAATTCCTCCTTTTAGAATTTTTGTCTACCTTATTGGGCCGCTGAGGCAATTGAAGCAACTAGAGTTGATGTAGGAGAAATTCACGATTTAAGGAAGACTAGAAGTTAGAATCCATGTGGCAGTATTGCTCTAATGGAACATGTTCTAGATACATGTGATCTAGAAACATATGCAAATGCACATGGTCGAATTGAATGGGAGAATGTTATGGATTAAGAATACCATTCCTCGATGAAAGATAAAACTTGGGAGCTAGTTCCCCAATCGCAAGGAAATAACATAATGAAATGTCAATGGGTCTACAAGATCGAGTTCACACATGATGGTTCCATTGAAGGACATAACGTCCCCTTAGTAGAAAAATATTTTTCTTAGTAAGAAGGAATGTATTGCAAAGGTGAATGTGATTCAACTATTTCTTTCACTTGTTGTTAACTTGGATGGTAAGTAAATTGGATAGATGTCAAGAAGGGTTTTCTTCAAAGGGATCTGCATGAAGAAATCTATATGGAGAAACCTCCTAGATTTGTGAAGGATAATAGTGTTGTTTTTCGACGAAAGGAATCCTTGTATGGTTTGAAACATGCCCCTAGGGCATGGCATGAGAAGATTGAGTAATTTATTTCTTACTCTTTGTTTAAAATTATGTGAATCTAAACATAGGATATATGCATTACATTTCAATGTTGAGATATTGATTGTTGCACTCTATGTAGATGACTTAGTCATTACTGACAACAATATAAGTCTAATTTTGGGTTTGAAGAAACAATTTGTTGAGACCTTTGAAATGTCTGACCTTGGTCTTTTGCATTTTGTTTTGGGAATTCAAGTTCTACATATGAATAATGGCATTTTTATCTATCAGACAAAATATGTAATGGATTTCTTAAATAGATTGAAAATGATTGATTGTAAATATTGTTCTACACCATTTGAGTCAAGAGATAATTTAACCAAAGACCGTGATACATTGCAAGTCAATTGACTCTCTATCGACATATAGTCGGAAGTCTCATATACTTAACTTACAATCTACCTAATATTTCCTTTGTTGTTAGTGCGATTTCTTGGTTTATGTAGGATCCATGAGAAAGTAACTGGAAATCAGAAAAGTACATTGTTCATTATATCTAGGGAATCTATTATTGTGGTATAAAGTATTGCACTCATACCGCTGAACCTCTAGTCAGTTACACTGACTCTAAATGGGTAGAAGATGGTGGTGACATGAAGTCAACATTTGGGTATGTGTTTTACCTTGGCTCAGGACCCTCATTTGGGTTGTGTAAGAAGTAGAGGGTGGTATATCTTTCTACTACATAAGAAGAATATTGTGGTGTAATAAATGTTGGTACAAAAGCAATATGGATTTGACACCTCATGAAAAAACTTGATTTTTCAATCTATGAAGCGACTATTATCTATTGTGATAACCAGAGTACAATACAGATTGTTGATAATCCCATGGAACATAGTAAAATGAAGCATTGGGAGCTTCATGTGCATTAATTGTGATAGTGGATATAGGAATTTGTTGTGAATCTTGTATATTACCGTACCAATGATAAAAATGTTGATATATTTATGAAGTCTTTATTAGAATCTAAGTTTGTGAAAATTTGGACTATCCTTGGGCTCCAGGNGGGGGGGGGGGGGGGGGGGTTGTAGACAAAAAATCAATTAGTATTGGTCTACTAGAAGAGTCGGTTGGTGGTGAGATAGATGAGTGGTCAACTAATGGGTTGACTAGGTTCTCAACTATTTAGACCAACTGACCAATGAATGAGTTGACTAATGGACCAATTGAACAAATCGTTGGAACAAAACAACTGACTATGGTGTAGATTTCAAGGAAATTGTTATGTGTGACTATCTGATTATGTGGACACAATATTCCTCACTTAAAGGGAATTGGTTACATCTTGGAGCTATAAAAGAATAGTGTGGTTTTCTGCTAACATAGAGCGTGTGTGAAAACTATGAGAAATGAATAATGCATTTCAATGTATTGTCATTATGTGCTTAAGTGACGGAACCGTGCCATTAGACACCACCTATTCTTAGAATTTATTAGTCTCGACGGTTTTGTTATGTCTAATCTCTTGATTTTATCCAACATAATGTTTTTATTATTGGGTAGTAGACAAGACTGTAAAAGTTTTCGTGGATCTTCCTTGTTTTATGGTCTGGGAAATTTAGTTATTTCATATTAAAATGATTGTTCAATGTGTAAAGTTGAGTCCAACATAAGTTTGTCATAAAATCTTATGTGCTCTTGAGGAAATTGGAAATTGAGAAGGGTAAAGAAATCAAAGCCTTCAAGGAACCTAAAATTTATTATGGAAAAGCTCAATACTTGTTTAATGGGGCATGCCAAGGAAATACATGGATGTATTGAGTTGGTGCTATACTATTCCTTGATCAAACACATCATTTTGTTTCAAACATGATTGTAGGACATGGAACTAATAATAGGGATAAGATGATTGCAATGTGGTTCCTCTTAAAGAAAACTACTAACAAATGTGTGAAGAATATCCAAATCTTTAGAGACTCTAATGTGATGGCGACTTGGGAAAATAATGAATAAAAATTGGATAAATTGGTAGTTGAACCTACCATGAATCAAGGGATGGAACTAAATGGAATATTTGAAGAACTATCTTGATCACATATCCATAGAGAGTTTAATAATGACATCGATAATTTATCTAAAGAAGATTTTGTATTGTAAGAAGAGTTCCCATCTAAGTGTGAATTCAATAGAGGGGATTAGGTTTTTTTTTTTTGTAAGCTGCACAGAAAATTATATTACAGAGGCAAAAAATTACATCAAAGAACTCATTATTTGACAGAGGTTGAAGGAGACTGTGCCTTCTTCAAAGCCATTTTCAAAAAATAAGACACTTGTCTGTTTGGGAGCATACTGACATAGAACAAAAACTGAAAAAAAAACTATGCAAGACCGATATGCAGGGAAATTGGGTTGCATAACCAGTCGAGCCTCGCTAAAAACAGGAAGAGACATAAAGTAAAACTTAAATATAAAAACATAGATGATATCTAAAGGCCTGCATGAAGCGAATCCTGAAAGAGACCTGTTCAGAGCATGCATTAAGCTGAGGGGGGGTCTTCAGTGATGGGGCAATCCCATCGCTCCTCCTGCGACTTAGTGGGCGAGTTTGTGGCCGCCATTGGAACGAGAGACAATGATGGAAGATGACCAGCCTACAGATAAGGCGAGTCTTTCAGTCATTTGGAGAGGGGTTCCACAGGAGAAGGCACCTAGAATGTTTTAGCCTGAAGCAACTTGGAGGAGCAACCATTTCCCCCTAGACTTGTGATGGCACGCGCGCCCGTTTCGCTTCCACTAGCTCCGCCACTTGCACCGCCACCCTGTGCTTCGCCTCCTGACTTTTTGATGTTTAACCTGGAAATACTAGTTGTGCCTTTCCAGGAGAAGGTTTTGTCCAATTCGGTCAGTTGAGCATCAATCTCAGCGATTTTCATTTTCATGGAATGGACCGCCATTCTAGCATCAGCCTAGTTGCTGAGCATAAATTCAGCTAGGTTATAGAGCATGTTTTTAACCATCCAGTAGTGGTTGATACGACTGCCATCCTCCCCATTCGAAAGCTTTTTTTTTAAGACCTTATTATCCCAAGCCTCTACCAGCACCCGAACACGACCAGAAATGTGCGGTTCATAATCCTCAGGGATGGGGACGCTGCTACTCCTCTGTGTTTTCGCTCGCCCCGAGTGGGATCGTCTGGGAGTACCACGTTGGCAAGACATGGCCATCGAGTTGAGCCTAGGACCAATATGCAGAGGGGTGAAAACTCCTACGCGGGCTCTAGAATGATAGGCACTAGCAGAGTTAGCAGCAGGAGCATAGAAATTGTGGTAAACCACCCTGAACTCGCAGCCAATAAACCTATCATCCATATCATAGTGTGCATGGAAATACTACATAGTATTTCCGTTAGTTACCATTAATCTGAGCAGACAGGCCTTGAATGAGCCTAGGACGAAGTACCAGTTCTAGCTCTGCTCTCATGCTCCGACAAGACTCAGGAATAATCTTCAGCATTCGGAGGATCCTATGCAGAGTGACGGTGTTCATGAGCTGGGTAATGAGCGCACGTCTTGTCACCGATTGAACCTGGAAGGTGGAGGTCATGTCAAGTGTCGACAGGGATCATCAGGAAAGTAACGCTGGAGGAGTTGTTCGGATCTGGGTGCCAGGAATCATCACCGGCAGCATGCGATGTCATTTGCAAAGGAGGACGTGTGTTGCTGGAGTCAGCTGGACAGCTGTCCATGCTGTTGGCACCCGCATCCAGGGGGAGCAGGTTAGAGCAGGAAAGTTGAAGACATTTGGCTTTGATTTGCTCGTCCAGCGGATCCTGAAGGGAGCCTTCCACTAAAGAGAGGGTAGAATTAACTTCGGAATTAGCGAGGAAGTCAGCTAAGGAGTTGGCTTTTCTACACACGTGGTGAAAGGTAATGGCATGCATGTTATGCAGGAGGTCGTTCAGACAGCTAAGCCCCTGAGCCAAGCGCCAGCTGTTAGAGACTTTAGAAGCCTGCGAGCCATGGAGAATCTTAGAGGCCATGGAAAGGATGATAGCAGAGTCTCCTTCTGCAATAATCGGTAAGAGTCCATTCTGTTTGACTAATGATAGTCCGGCTATCAGGCCGTCAAGTTCCGCTGCATTATTAGAGTTAAATCCAGAGTTACCGTAAAAAATAATGTTGATATTGCCCTGATAGTTTCTGATCGTGCCGCCAAAACTAGCTTTTCCTAGATTTCCCTTGGAAGCTCCATCAAAGTTGAGCTTGAACACGTTCTCAGGCAGAGGGTCCCAGTGTGAGGGGCTATCCGGATGCATTGTGGGATTGCTGCAGAATGCAGGGACAATGGAGACATCAAAGTTAAGAGAGAGTAAGATGCATTTTTCCTTATGAGAGGTGGGAAGTTCGACAGATGACCAACCTTTGGAGTGAATGGTTTCATGAAGCTTCTTAATGATATCTTTCCACAACACGAGAGGAGAGGAGGTGGAGTTTTTAAAAATTCTACTGTTTTTCTCTTTCCAGGTAAGCCAAAGGACAAATTCGGGGATAAAAGTCCAAAAATGATTGAGGATGTTACTTTCAAAGGGACAGTCCGTCCAGTTTTTTAGAGTTTCAGTGATATTACCTTGACTCTGTTGGTTCGTCTGAAAGCCCCAGCCATGAAGTGCCAACTTTGACTGGTGAGAGGGCAGGCATCAAAGAGATGATCAATAGTTTCCTGGTGATACATGCAAAGAATACATCTGGATGGACCAAGGAAGCCTTTACGTGCTAAATTTTCCCAAGTTATAATTCTTCAATGCTGGAGAAGCCAAAGGAAATGAGTGATTTTAGGCCATTGATGAGAAGACCAGAGATGAGACTAGAATGGAGAGACCTGGCTGTTAGGGTTCATTGAAATGATACTGTAATCTTCTTTAACCGATAATTTTCCTGATGGACGGTGACCCCATCGGATAACATCCAACCCTTTCCTATGTTTGATCTGTCTAGCACATAGCTCCGACCAAATAATGTCAGAGAGGTTGTTGTTTGGGACAGAGTCCCAAAGGGCAAGCTCTTTCCACCTACGGAAATCGTTAGAGGAAGAGGACTAGAAATCCTTAACCTTGAGCTGCTTGTTGATGAAGATGTAATTCTGGAAGTTCAGATCAGGATCCAGGTTTTTGAGACTGGGGAGTTGTTGCCAAGAGTCTTCCCAGAAAAGAGCATTTTTACCTTCATTAATTTACCAGAAGCTGTGCTTTTGGATGATGTCTCGTTGTGAGTTGGCAGCTTTCCAAATGTGAGAACCGGGGATATCCTCGTCAAATCTAACAAGCGAGTGCGTGGGATAATCTGGAGCATATTTGTTGTTCCATAGCAATGACCAGGGAGTGTTGTTCTTAGAGATCCAATTCCACCATATTTTGGCAGAGAGGGCCTGGTTATTTAGGCTAGGGTCCCTTATGCCAAGACCACCTTCCGATTTCTTTTTGCAGAGCGTGTCTCAGCTGACAAGCGCCCATCTGTTATTGTTACTGTTACAACTCCACAAAAATATCTTTGCAAAGTTTTAATAGCTTTAAGAATGCATTTCAGGGCTGCTAAGATAGAGAAGAGGTAAAGGTGGATGGATTGCAACGTGGATTTAAGCAGGACAACTCTACTTGGAAGGTTTAGGGATCGGAAGGTCCAAGAGGAAAGGAGGAGTTCGAGTTTTTTCAGGAGTTCTTTCCAGAAAGAGTGCTTGAGAGCAACATCAAACAGTGGGGCTCCTAGGTATTTGGTGGGTAAGGAGGAGACAAAGAAGTGAAGAATGCGAGAAATATTTTTCTGGGTGGCTTTACTCGTATTAAAAAGGAAGATTTGAGATTTTTTCAGATTAAGGGAGGTTCCTGAAGCAGCTTCGAAGGTGTTCAAGAGAGATTGGATTTTCCTTGCTTCATGCACAAAGGAGTGACCAAAAAGGAGATTGTCATCTACAAATTGCTGGTAAACCAAAGGTGGGCCGTTGTGAAGGGATATGGCTTTGAGAGAGTGATCAGAAAGAGCCGACTGGATCATTCGCCCAAGGCCCTTCGCCATGAGAATACACAAAAAGGGGGAGAGGGGATCACCCTGTCGAAAGCCCCGTGAGGGGGAGAAAGTGGAGGAAGGAGAACCATTGACCAGGATGGAAAAGAATGTAGAGGAGATAAGTGAAAGGATTCGTCGAACCCAATCCTGACAAAAACCAAAAGCCAGCAGAATTTTTTCAATGAAGGTCCAGCTAAGTTTATCAAAGGCTTTCGACAGGTCTAGTTTAAGGATCATTCTGGGGGTTTTGGAGGTTTTCAAGGAGTGGACGACCTCATGGGCTTGAATAATACCATCAAGGATATGTCTTCCTTCCACATATCCTGATTGCTCCAGCGAGATGAGGATAGGTAAGAGGGGTTTTAACCTGTTAGCCACGACTTTAGAGATAATTTTGTAAATGACATTGCAGAGAGAGATGGGGTGGAACTTACCAGGATGTGAAGCTCCTATTTCTTTGGGAATGAGAGCCAGATGAGTGGAATTTAGAGCTGGTAAGATCCAATTTTTTTTGCCTTGATTCTTCTACGATTTCCAAAACTTCATCCTTGAGCAGATCCCAACAGTGGTGGAAGAATTCAATAGTGAAACCATCTGGGCCAGGAGAAATACCATCCACCATTTGTTCCATAGCCACTTCAACTTCTTGCAAAGATATGGGTTGCATAAGAGAGTGGTTGTGATCGTTGTTCACTAAGGGGGGGATGTAACGGGTGACCTTGTTGATCTCTTCAAGTCGATTGTGGTTTGGTTCCGAGAGGAGATGACTGAAATGGTGAGTTAGCTCTTTGGAAATATCTTGATGTTCTTGCAGCATATCTCCAGAATCAATATGCAACTTGCTGATCTTGTTCTGCATTCTGTGTTGGATAGGGGATTTATGGAAAAAGTCATATTGCGTTCACCATCCTTTAGCCACTTGATTCTTGCTTTTTGGTTCCAGTAGATGGCTTCTTGATAACATCTGTTATTAAATTGGTGGAGTAGTTCTCTTTCTTGTAGCTTAGTGTCAGGGGTGAAACCATTCTCCATTGCTTGGCGTTGGGGAATTTCAAGGCTTTCTTGGATTGCCGCTTTGTCTTTGAAAATGTCACCAAAGGTATTCTTGTTCTAATTCCTGAGATGGCTACGAAGCACTTTCAGTTTTGGATGCATGATGGCCATTTTCGACCTCCCTGAGACCGACATCTCGTTCCACCAGGTGGTAACCGTATCCAGAAACTTGGGATGGGTGAGCCAAAATTTCTCAAATTTGAAGGGTTTATGGAGGGGTTGACCCTGACTATGCCAGGAGAGGGCAATGGGCCAGTGATCTGAGCCAGCCGTAGGAAGAACCATTGCATCCAAAATCCCTCCCAAAGTGAGGATAGATTTTGAGACGAGGAAGCGGTCCAGACGATTGGCAATTTGGTGGGGTCCTCCTCTTCTGTTGTTCCAAGTGAAAAAACCAGAGGAGGTTTGAATGTCAACCATTTCACATGCTGTTATCATAGAATTGAAGGCTTCATCCTCCCCTGAGAGTGATCTGAGGCAGCCTTTTTTTGCCTCCAGATTAGAGATCATGTTGAAGTCTCCCCCTATGATGATCGGAGAATCCATGTGCAGGGTCCTACATATTTTTTTTGTCCCCTGCGATCTGAGGCCCATAAACATTCATTAGATAGCCTTTGATGTTGGAACCAAGAAGGTGGAAAGAAGCCGAGATTGAATGCCTAGAAGCCAGGGCATAGTCGAGAGAGATAATGGGAGGGTTCCAGCTAATAGAGAGGCCGCCAGAGGCACCCTGTGCGTCAATGGCGATGGTGGTACAATTTTTCCAAATACGAGCCATGATGGCAGAGGCAGATTCACTGGGACATTTAGTTTCTTGGAGGAAAAGGACAGAAGGGGGATCTTTTTGTAACTTCATTTTCAACATTCTTTGTCTAGAGCGACTGTTGAGACCTCTAATATTCCAGGAGATGAGATTCATTGGTTAACAGTGGGGGGGGGGGAGGTGAAGAATTTCGTTAGCTAGGTGTATTGGCCAGAGTCAACCATAGCAATTCCTAGATGATTGATTTGTTGAAGAGCCGATTTTCTTCCTTTTTTCTTGGGATCTTTGTGAGATTTTTGTTTCTCTTTTTGGATGGAGGTAGCAACTCCAAGCTTTGCTTTGATCAACGCTTTATGCAGAAGCTGAATCTGCTTGGGAGGAATCGACTTGAAATCTTTTCTAGTACAGGCATCCTCGAGACCAATGAGATCAAGCCCTTCTGGTATCGCATCCGTCATATCTTCTTTCTCAAGGTTTTTCAAATTATGATCTGGCATGGGCATATCAGAATGCATTTTTTGTTGAGGATCAGAAGGGTTTTCTAGAGTCTTACCTAAATATTTCTCTGATTGCTGAGAGGAAGGGTTTTCCATTTCTTTTGGAGCCTGGAATTGGATCGGAACTTCATGATTCAAAATAGATTCATTGCAGGTTTTTTCAATATCTATAGAAGCTTCTTCCAGAACCTGAAATCTATTTGAGGAGGGTGTAGGGTGCTATGGCAGATTTTCTGACGACGGTATTTTGTGGTTTCTTTTCCTTCGGATCATATGCTGGAACCCTTTCTCATCAGTGATAGGAGGGTTAGATTTCTTAGGAGCTTTATTCATAGGACAGTCTCGAAACAAATGCCCATGTTCATGACATTTTCTGCATCTAAATGGGATATGTTCATAATCAAGGGGCTGGATCTAGTCGATGTCTTCATGGGAAAGACAGATCGCATCATGGAGAGCCTTTGCAATGTGCATGAAAACACAGATTCTGGAATATGAGGTGAATTTGTTCATTCGAGTCTGATCAGTAGTTCTAACAAAGGAGCCCAGAGTATTTCTGATCTCTTGAAGAGTAGCCTCATCCCAATATTCCTACGAAAGAGAGAACATTCGGATCTAGACAGGGCCCCTGGAGAAGTCCTCTTTTTCAGGGCAGAAACATTCGATCCATTTTCTGAGGTATAGACCTGCAGAATTGAAGAAGTAAGGGCCTCCTTCTTCCACTCGAGCCTTGTCTTCTAGATGATGAAATATAATTGTGAAAAATCCTTTGGATCCTAGCTGTAAGTTGAAATGTGCTTTGGGTTTCCATTTGGCAGCAATCCATCCTCGAAGAGCTTGTTCTATTGGCCAGAATCCCATAAATTTGCCGATTAGCGCATGGTCTTTCATTTTTTGAGCTCTAGCGTTAATCCTTTCTGTCGGTAGAGTTAAGCAGGGACGCTCAGCCGAGCACGAATACAAGATTTATTAGCTTTGGGAGGAGGATTACCTTCTTCCAGGTTGGGGTCGACGGCTGTCTTTCCCACGGGCGATTTGGCTTCCAACCTGATGGGGATGTATACTGAACCAATTTTCAATGTATTGCTGGGGATCATGAGATTCTCTAGATTCAAATTTGTTGGGAGAGGCAGAGAGGAGCCTGGATCACCCGCTCCCCCCCCCCGATGCGGATGCCATGATGACACACAGAACTGGGCGAATAGCTGCAAATCAAGATCTGTACAGAGGATGCAGAGAAGGACAGTCAGAACGCAATGCAGGGTTTGGATTTAGCGACAAACCCTAGCAGAGTGGAATGACTCCCTCGCATACTCCAAAATTGGACTAGAAATTACCAAAGCTGGAGGGGATTAGGTTATTGCCATTGAAATATATTTGTTTTGAAATTAGTTCTAGTAGGATTGTTTGCTTTGGATTATGCTTCTATTCTTTCTATTTTTATTGTTAAAATTCATGGTTGTAGTAGCTGTAAGTGTTGTTGTTGAAGGTTTCCTACAAGGAGCCTATATCATGTCTGTAATATGCAGTTATCAGAAAGTATAGAGACATATAGTTGGGTCACTCATAGGACTAACTATTTTTTGAGACCACAAATTGAAGTTGGATATCCATCACATAATATCGAATATAAACCATTTTTTCATGGAAAAAATGTTCAATATAAATTTAGAAGGAGTTTTTTGGTTAAATTTGTTGCTTGCAAGAGTGAAATTCAAAACAAGGATGGATCTAGGATTCCACAATTACTTTACTCATCAAACCTTCACACTAGTTAGATATGGGAAAATGATTTAAAAATATAAATATAATAAGGAAGTCTTTCATCAATTTAGAGTAGATTGAGTGGCTATGGGATGGAGTGTTACACTCCCCACCTAGTTTCTATTCTCATAAGTGACATGTGGAGGTCATAGTGAGAATATTTCTATAATGAATTGGTGCCCTTTTTGAATTGGCCTTGTGCCCTAAAGAATATAGGGTTTACCTTGGGTACCATCCTTCAGAATGAAGGGAAGTACTTGAGGGTTTGCCCCATGCATTGTTTCCTAGAAAACAATAATAAGGTAGCCTTTACAAAACAAAATTTCAATATAACTATAAATATATAGATATTCAATATAGATATATATATGATCTATTGATTATATTCAATATAGATCTATATATATATTTATTATATTCAATATAGATCCATATATCTATTGATTATATTCAATATAGATCTATATATCTATTAACTATATTCAATATAAAATATAATAAAAATAAAGTTCAATATAGGTATAGATCTATAGAAGACAAAATTTATATTAAATTTGTTGCTTGCAAGAGTGAAATTCAAAACAAGGATGGATCTTGGATTCACAACCACTTTGGTCATCAAATACACTTTAATTATATATGATAAAATGGTTTAACATTATAAAAATAGGAAGGAATCCCTTAAAAATAAATTTTAAAATAAATATTATTAAAATTAAAGTTTAATATAGATCTATAAGTTAAAATTTTGGTTAAATTTATTTGGGGAACATGTCATGGTACCAAATTTTTTCAAAGGAATTATATAAACGAGGAATGAATACTTAGCCTATTTATCTTCATTCGGAGAAGATAATGACATTTGAGTACTAGCACCTACTAAGTAGAGGATAGACAATTCAAACTTTGTTTGAGGAACTAGAGGAATCCAGTTTAGGTGAGGGGAGGAATTTTCCGAAGGGGCCTATAAATAAATAATGTTTGGAGCTAAGGTCAACACAATAGCACACATAGAAAACAAAGGTGCTAAAAATTCCAAGATAATTCGTCAAAATGGATGCCTATTAAAGGCCAACCAAGATCCATGGATTGATCATATAAACAAACTTAAGCGGATAAGAGATCAAGTACATGAAGATGCAATCCATCATATGCCAATATATATGTTAAGGGAATCATGAGAAAACTCTTAGGAAATGGATCTCAATGACCATAAGAGTGAAAATATTGGTAGATTTGAAATTATGTTTCAAGGTTTTTTTCATAGCAATCTAGCACCCAAAGGATATATAGAAAATATTTGAGGTAGGGCCTCACTCCCTCAACTTTGTTGGTCTTCATATGTGCTATTAGACATACTATTTTGACACAACCAATACATACATTAGTAATGCCTCGATATCAATCCAATTATATTCTCTTCCCCTACAGTTTGGATAGTTAATATTTTAAAAGAATAGTAAAATATAATAAGCAAAAAAATGAAAAAAATGAACACCTCTTTTGCAATGTTCTTTCTAAAAATAAATCTATTGCTTCCCTTCCTAGAATCCATGGTACTAGCAGATCACAAATAATGGGACCATGCTATAGAATACAAAAAATCCCCTTTCAAATGCACAATATATCATGCACCAATTGTGTTTGGCCTAAAATTGTCCCCAAAACTTGTTAAACTAGCAAGGTTTTGCAATATTACCAAGAAATTCTAAAAACACAGAGAAGATATGGCATAAAAAAGTGGTCAATAAGGACAATTTAATTATAAGAAACAAATATAAATCTTCAAACTTCATAAACCCATACATGTTTGATGAGTGAGAGGCACCCCAAAAAAATTATCCATTTGAAGAACAATCTAAGGAACCTAGGATCATACCCCGCCTAATTAGAGGAAAGCACAAAAACCTAAATAAAATGGGAAATGGAGTTTGAACAATCAAAGTAAGAAAATATAAAAATAAAACACAAGAAATAGTGAAAGATTAGTGTGGAAGAACCAATCCTTTCTTTTATGTCACTTTAAGTGTATTTTATTTCAATTTTTTATTGGAAGTTGTCAACACCCAATTATTGTGGAGCTACACCTAATCATAAGTAAGCGTGAAGAGTTAGCAATACCATTCAATAAGAACATCAAGAAACTTTGTTATGACCACATACATGACTTCATGCAATAGTGGAATTGGAAACAATGATGGATGATTGATATATAAACTACCATGGATATTCCACTAGAATAATTCATCAAAACATATCTTAAAATATTATGCAATCTCTTTTTATGTAGCTTTTGAATTTATATTTGGATTTAATATTACTATATTAGTGCAAAAAATACTAAAATAAACTATAATTGAATGAACGAATCTAAGCAAATAACACACGATCCATACCATGCACACAAGGTGTACCTAGGAAAACGAACACAGAAAAACCCAACAAGAAGGTGAGGCTTATGCCTTGCTCTTTTCTCCTTAGTTGAGAAATACAAATGTGGAATATATAGGTAATACATGATCTTATACTTCTTTCTATTTTACTTCAATATCCCTCTCCTATATGCTCTTCTCAATTATGGAACAATACATAATACAATAAGAATGGAATCCCTTCCTTTCATAGAAACCCAATTTTTAACATAGCTTGATAGTTAAATAGGGTCAGGTTTTGGACCCTATAGAATATTCGCATGTGTGAGTAATGGAAGCTTATGTGGAATCCACTTAGTATCATGGTGGTCAAAAGGATATATTAACTTGTGGAAGGCATAAGTTCCTCATATGAAATCCAATTGAAGTGATTTTTTTGTCGGTGTAAATATCTCAATATGTAGAAAAACCTCGAGTCGCTAAAAACATTGTTAGTATTTTTACTCCAAAAATGTTCATTTGAGGCCTTAAGAAAAATATAGAAGTTTCTAGACCCCAAATCACCAAAGTGGGATCCACCCTTAAAATAGGCCCTACAAGCTAGTAGCTCCAGTTTTTACATATAGAAAGTACCAAAATTGATAAAAAAAATTATACATTGACCCATTTCAAATTATACCTCCACATCCACGGATGCTTTGGATCCCAAAAATATTTACTAAAGGAGATGACACAAGTTTTCCTCTACCTTCTCCATAGAGTACTATTTATGTAGAAAACTACATGTCTCCATGACAACTTTCGACCTCCCATGAGAAAAACCGGGAAGAAGTGGGATTGGGATCCTAGGTTTAATGATTAGAGAAGAATATTAATTCACATGAAGATCCATGGAAGTCAAACCTCTCAGGTTTGTGAATGATGTGAATGAAAAGAAGAGTGTTATAACTTGCACACTGAATAAAGTGTTTTAAGAACTTAGATAAAATGTAAATTTGTTTAAATATCCATCTTCTTATACTTGTCATCATAGCATTAAGTCCTTTTGTAACTATATATATGTGTGTGTGTGTGTGTGCTTTTTAATCTTTAAGTTAAGAACACATGTTTCCTCCTAGGAGGTCATAGGTTCAAATCTAGAGGGGGGTAGGGTATGTACACCTTTGTAGACTTTAGCAGTTAAATCGCTGCACAAATGAGGTTCGTTGTCCCACAAACAATGAGGTCTCATACACCAAATTGGTGTCTCAAATATATATATAACAAAGTTTACACGATTAAACATATTAAAGGAAACTGATAACTTGCATAAAATAAAAAAAGAAATATTACCTAAAGTGATAAGCAACTAACATAAAATATTGATTTTAATGTTTTGTTTGTTAAATGTATTTCTAGTGGATATGTGGTAGCATTACTTCACGATGTAGCTTTACAAGAAGAAACTTGCAATGGATAAATGTAATAGAGTTTTATTTTGGAGAAGGTTTTCGATAAATCATCGTTTCTTCAATAATTTATTTAATGAGCAATGACCACATTTCAAATTAATTTATATCATAATCACACAAATGGAGGATTTTTTTCCCATAAAAGGGATCTGTATTCTCTTGTTATTTAGTTGTGAATCAAAGAAAATGGAGCTGTCTAATGAGGGGACTTTTTTACTTTCGGGCTGATTTTCTGCTAGAATCCGATGAATTTAATCTACAAAATATGTAATATATGTTGTTTATTGGGTGATTTTAAGTTCATAAATGAAATCAGGTGATAGTAAACCCCCCCAACACCCACACTCTATAATATCTAGCAGTGTTTTTGAAAGTTTTGAAAATTCCGTGAAGATTCATGGCGAAACACTGATAAAAACCTGCCGAAAACAGAGGTAAAAAAGTCCCCTCTTTAGACAACTCCAAAGAAAATTAGTGTTTACAATCAATTGCCCAAATTTGAAACCATCTCTAAGTAAGGGATGATAGAGCCAACAGAAACTCACCAGTAAATTACAACAATGCAAATACAAAGAAATATAGCAGGAAGCTACCAAGATAGGAATCCCGATCGGATAAGAAATACATCACCTTCCAACACCAAAAGAGATGCAGTGATAGCCTTACATGGCACTCCAAAAAACAAGAAGAAGATCCCAAAATACAGATAAGATCATCCCACAAGAAACCCAAAATTAGTAAAAAAGTTCAGATCCAACCATGACACACATCCCTTCGATGTATTCCTGAAAATGGAGGGTTCCCTCAATACTATGCAAGCTCTTCTTAGATAATAAATCCGCATGTTCATTATATTCCTAGTGAATGTGTTGAACCTAGAGATGTATAAATTGAGAGGCCACCTCCTGAGTTCTGTAGATCTAGTGAGAGATGTCCAGTGCTTCAAGTTTGGAAAGACCCAGGTGTCGGTTTATGATTACCTTTGAGTGCCTAAATACTTGTAGGAAAGGGATGCCTATGATCAAAGCAAAATGTAGTAGAGCCTGAAAGAAATTAATTCAGATTTAGTATTCATGGAGACACCACAACCCAGCCATAAGGGAAATTAATTATTTTTATTGATCTGTAGAAAAGCTCCACAACCACTGTACTCCTCCTTATGCAATCTCATCAAAATATACGATCACATATCCAACAATGAAATGAGGTTCAATCAGAATGTGGGGTTTTTTGATACTCGAGTCAATATGAAACTCATTGAAACCCCCAATAGAATTAAATGTACATAAATGATAGTCCAAAGGTTTATCCTTGAAAATTAGGCAATTACACATAAGTCAAATGTGCCACCAAATGAAAATTGGTAGGCATTCAAAGGTTTTTGTGTCTCGGGACCAACCCTGCAAACATTGATCAATAGGACCAGTACCCCAAGAGTCCACAATAAGAAATAAGTGTGCAGTAGTTTGCCAAAAAATTTTACTGAAGGAACACCAGGTGAAGAGATGGTCAACAGTTTCAAGTGTCTGGCTGCAAAGAACACAAATCCTAAGGCCTTGCCAACCCCGTTTTGGAGATTTTCCCAAGTGAGAATCATGTTCTCCAAACATAGCCATGTAAATTTTTTTAGCTTCAATGGGGTTTTCTAATTCCAAATGATATTTTTCCACCAAGCAAGACTATCCTAGCAGGAAGAACACATTAAAACATCATAAGCATATTTAGCAGTCAATTCCGCCTTCGAATTGTGCCAAGACCAAACAAGAGAATCCTCAATGGGACACAGTTGGATACCAACACAGTTCAGGCTTTGGATGTATTATTCCCATTCCAAGTACTAAATTCCATTTAGACCCAAATCATGAGCACGGTACTAGTGGGAGCCAAGTGAAGTATATCTACCAACGGTACAAATATGTTGAAGTTTAGTGATGCCATGTTCCTCCATATGGGATATAAGTCCCGGGATGAGTCTGTCAGCACTAGTGCAACCAACAATAGCATCAGTCCCAATATAGATGTTGTGGCCACATCCAACCTTCCAAGCCAACCGATACATAATCCAGGGCATAAATTTCAGGAAACCCCTCCAGATGTAGGAAGATCTCCTCCCATATTTTGGAGGATCTTTGATCCAATGAATGAGGGACCTTCCTTTAAGGTATTTAGAGAAAATAACCTTTTTCAAGAGACCTTGACCAGTAATAACCCACTAGAAACTTCTCAAGTTTAGAGCAATATAAAAAAATTTGAGGTTCTTAATACCCCATCCACCCAACTCCTTGGGTTTAAATAGGAATTCCCAAGTGTTCAGGTGATAGTGAGAAGCCTCCAAGGTACCAAACCATAGGAAGTGGAAAATACACTTTCTGATGATATGCAAAATAGATTGAGGAATAAGTGCTAAGAAGAACTAGTATACTGGGATAGCAGTCAAAACCGACTGCACTAAGATCAAGCATACTCCAAGAGACAAAAATTGATAAGCCCAATTTTTGATGTGCTTGTCAATACGTTTGATCAACAAATGTGAGTCAGTGATGCAATACTTATTCGGATTGAGGTTGAATCCAAGGTATTTATAACCTTCATCGAGAGGAGATTTATTATAAGGTAGTAGTGGATCAAGAGAACCAGTTAGAGAATCCCAATTAGAGTCGCGTAAAGTGTAGTCTTCTCCTAACTGATTTCCATCCCAGAAGCGGTACAAAAATACTAGAGAGTCCTACCAAATCTAGTCCAAGTAGAAGCCTCCCCATAGCCAAAAACAAGGACATCATTGACAAAAATCAAGTGGGTGAGCTTAATGGTTCTGTTGATAACCCTGAATGCTCCCATAAGATTTTCCCATGACAATAATTAATCTTAGGCCTTCAATAATCAGGAGGAAAATGATAGGAGATAATGGGAAGCCTTTCCGAAGGCCCCTAGAAATATTAAATTTTTTTGAAGGGGCACCATTTATGTGAACAACCAAGTTTGAGGACGTGAATAAAGCTGTAATCTAGTTAACCATAGATAATGGTAAGCTTTTTTGAAGAAGTATGAGTCTCACCATATCCCAATTTACCTTATCAAATGCCTTGTTCAAGTCCAATTTGAGGACAACGACTGATTGCTTCTTAACCTGTAAAGTGTGAAGGACCTCCAGAGTAATGCCTATGGCATCAACAATATATTTGAGTTCAACACTAGTGGAAAATGAGAGATTAATGACCACGAGACCACAAATTTTGGTCACCACAATTTTTTTAAAGGGATAAATGACCAAAATTGATAATTCTAAGTGAGCTAACTAAAAATGACCAAGATAAATGACCACTTTTGGTCATGGGATAAAAATCAACTAAAAATGACCAAGATAAATGAAGAAATTTGATCATGGGATATCTATACTACAAAGGAACAAATTACAATTGGTCATTTTTAGTTGTGTCACTCCGGCAATGGAAAAAATTACAAATTTGACAATGAATTTGTACATTTTACTAAATTCTAACACTGTAGATTGATTCAGAGACACCCTTAAGGGAGCCTCTGAATCCATCTGCAGTGTTAAAATTTAGTAAAATGTAGACCGCCCCATGTATCATAGCTCAACTAGTAACACCAAATTATCTATCATCGTGATGTTCTAGAAAATGTCCTAGGACTTCTAGACTAGATTATCATCATTGAGTTGGATTCCTTCCCTTAGAGTGTGATTCCACATAAATATTATTAACTCATTTGAGTTTTTCCTAGTGTTCTACTAATTCAATATGGGTTTTGAAACTATACTCCTATAAACAATGTTAATATTATAGGCATGACATAAATTCCTTGTAACATAATTTTATAGGTTTATAGTGCCAATTTTTTGTCTTTGTTGGAAGGGGGATTAATTATGCCTTATGGTTTTCCTCTTGCTTTTTGGTTTTCCATTTCTTGATTCAAATCAAACACAGCAGATGAAGATATGAACTATCTCTCCTCGTTCATGGTTTGGGAGCACACATCTTGAAAAAATGAGATAACCAAATTAGTGCATTTGAAAAACACTTTGATCTCCTCATCTCGGACCTCGTATTCTATGAAACTCCACAGCTACAAGCTATGAGCGTATTGAGATTTTCCAAGAGGAGTGCCTCAAGGGTATGCTCCAATGTCCCGGAGTGGAGACTGTGATCGTGGTTGGGCATATCTACGGTGGCTTCATTGCCTGGTAATTTACTTGATAAGGATTTTGATCATTTGGGTTTGAATAACAGCCGTGGCAAGGGATTTTACTAAATCCTAATTAAAAAACCTACATCCTAATTAAAAAATAACATAACATTTAGCATTAATATGAATATATATTACAATAGATATCTATTATGATATACTACTAATTAGCATTATAATATAATTACTATAACTATATCTATTTATATAGTATGGAGTATTTATCATATTAATTCATATATTCCTTTACTAAATATAATTAAAATAATTAAAAAAACTCCTTCAACATTTTAATCAAGAAATCCAAAAACCGACCAATTAAATTTAATAAAAATTAAGAAAAGAAAATTATAGTCAAATAACTATATTAATTTGCAATATTTTATTAAAAAATGAATGATGAAGCTTTTATGAAAAGCTTCTTCGTCATGGTTCCAAACCCTTCAATGAAAACATATACTCGTTCTTGAGGGTTCCAAACCCTTCAAAGCAAACATATACTCGACATCTACCTGTGCATTTCAGGCATCCAACATCTTGGTGGGAGACACTGTGCAATTGGGGTTTCACGGATCTCAACAACAATTTCTATGGCCACCCAGGTAAGTAATGGATCCTTCTCCTATTCATATTAATTTAATACATGTATTCTTGCTTGTATTTCCATTTAAATAGATTTGGGAAGGTGGATGGCGCATTGATGTTTGGCTCTTGAAGGTTATCCAACCTAAGGGTTCATTCAATGGTCATATATGATCCTCCAATGGGATTTTTCCCTACATGCAGAATAAAAACCATATAGAATCCATAGGTTGTGCCTGTCCTCTGCACCTAATAAGTGATTGAGTCCAGCTCCGAACACCTTCCTTTCTGATCAAGCTCCCTCCTCATTTCTCCTGAGCATTGAATACTGGGTAGTCGGGCATATCCGTCTACCCACAATAGTAAAATCCTGAATTGATAGGAGAGAAAACATAAAGAAAGAAGTGAACCTTGCATGCATTCCGACCACATTTCTACTTTTTCATTGTTTTTTATGGTCGAGGAAGACGAGTTGTTTCTGGCATCTACAACCCCCCAAATCCCACCTTTATTTATTTGTTTTTATACCGAAAATCTGAGTTATTATGGGTGGAACCAATCTGGTGGATAATTCCCAAAATTTTCAATCTTGAGATCATCTTGCATCTATATCGGTACTACGGGGAAAGAGTAGGGGTACAGAGCAAGGAATCCTCTTCTGATCTGCTAAGGGGGAGCACCTTCTCCATAAACATGTCAAGCGATGGTGCTGCGCGTTTGCGAGAGGCAGTCAAGCAGAAGCTCGTAGTATTCATGGGAAGCTACACGAATGATGTTTTACTAGTGGGTTTATGGTTTCATTCCGTGCTTGTATCATTTTGTTCTATTGCTGTCGGTTTTCATGCTTGTGCAATGTGCAGGTTTAAGGTCTGGGTTAAATATATTAGCCACTTTTGGATATAGGAAATTGTCATTGAATTCGAATAAATGGGTTTATTTTTTGTGGGATTTGATGCACTTTGAAGGTGAATTTGTTCTATTTAGATTCTTCACAAGATATTGCATGAAATTCTGAACACCGCAAGAAATTTACCCCAGCATTGATCTTTAGGAGGGAAAGGCACCACTGAAGGACATGTCCAAATAGGGAACCAACAACAAATGCGAAAAGGTTGGGTTCTATGCGAATACGAACTGTAGATATGGCCGGTCAAAGAAAGCACCAAAACCTGATCCCAATATAATTGGTCGAAGTAGCCAACACCGAATGAAAACCAAACCCCCATGTAATTTTAACTACATGAGATAGACAAATGAGCCCAAAACTGGACCAATTTATATTGACTGGCCTTATCCTCTACTCGTAATCCTTAGAAGAATGAAGCGAACATCTACATTGGCTAAGCAACTCCCCACTGGTTTACTTTATCTAGAATAGAGATACTTGAATGGGACAATTAGCTTTGGTTTACGAAACTTATGGGATTTGAACACATACCGAGTCATTGAATTTGAATTTTCTTTTCCCTTTGTGAAACTTTCTATGTCCTTCGTAATTTTCTCTAATCAACAAAACAGGGAATTTCACGAACAACAAGCTTCGAATTTAAACAATTGTAGCCTTAGATTTATCTTAGGGTTTGGAATTTAGGGCTTGGCATTCTCCATTATTTAAGAGAGTGGAGATCATGTACATAAGCAATATAATTTTCCTTTCTCTTTTACTTCCCGTACTTTCCTTCATCCAACCATGCTTTTTGTTTTTCCATCAGAGTAGTGGGGATGAGGCCTGTTGAGATGATAAGTGGGGTTGAAATTTTTATTGCAGGAGTATGTTGCTGTACTTGTATATCATTGGAAAGCAACAAGATCACTCAAAGAAAGACCTGGATGCATTTCTTGGCAATCACAGTGGTGCCTTTGTGGCATGGTAATTCAATCTTCTTACAAATTTCATGTTTCTTTTTCTTTTTCTCTCTAGTCAGGATTACGAGGGTTATTCCTTTTATATTTGCAAGCATAGAATGGAGAAATATTTTAGATTTATAGTTTTAGATTTGTCTAGTATAACACTTACATTGTACTATGCTTCAAACATGACAGATATGGGTTCATGTTCACTAAATAAAAGAATGCTCTATATCATATTAATTTATACTTTATAAAATTGCAATGTTTCCTTCAAAGGGCTATATAAACAATCTTTTGGTCAACAATTTTATGGAGGTACAGATGAATGGACCAGAGGTAGATATTTCTCTGGCCCATAACAATTAATGGAAATTATAGACAAATTATGTTCCTTAAGGCACATTTTTCAAGGCATGTTTGAATTTGATGATTGCAGTGATGTTTAATTTGTTCTTTTGATACTTCTCCAAGAAAACAATGCTTTTGTTGTTTGTAAAATCATTTTCTTAAATTAAAACACAGTTCCTGTAACTAGGATCAGAAGATACATCTAATGTAGAATATGAGAAACAAATCCAGCTAGAATGTACTATCATGACCACTATTGAAAAGAGGATCACTTACAAGTGTCTACTTAATTGAAGCAAAACAAAACAGACAAAATTCATTTACCTTGGGTTTTTAAATTAATTTACTAAAAAGACACTTTGCATATAAACTTACTGAGACATTGTTTTCATTTTTGACCATTTCTTAGGTACCCAATTTATGAGTGTTGAAAAGCTTGGCCATATGACATCAAGTATGTATGTAAAAACCCTATTTTTAAAGTCTTTGATGTCTCTTTTAACAATATTAAAAGAACCTTGCACAAAAGGCCGGTCTTCTGATAATTTTACAAGAAAATTTCCTATTGGACAAGCCTCCTCTCCCTAAAATGCAAGGGAAGATTCGAGAGTCTCACCCATACAGGTTAAATTTGAATCCATGGTTTTAGGATACTCTAGAGAATCCTTCACAGTAGCAACGAGAGTAAGAAAAAATATCAAATTCAGAGAAGCTGATGTAAATCAATCAAAGCTGGTTGAATGACTGTAATGCCCATACAAATAATATTCCAAGGTTTTTTTCGTAGGTGAGAGATATAAAATTTGATGTGGTGTGCTATTTGATACCACACCATCATCAAATCCAAGCATTGCAAGTGTTAGGTGAGTTTGGATGTCACAACTCCCATAATTTGCTGCATATTCATCCTCAACCACTTCATCTATGTCTTTGGAAATTGCCAATTTCCTTTTGGTCCAATAATTTAGCTCATGTTCTTCTCCTCGTAGTAATTTCAAAATTTGTGATGACAAGTGATAGGGAAACAATAAGGAATAAATAAGTTCAAGTGCTTCCATTAACATTTATCCAAGTTCGAAGTTTGAAAAAACAATTTTAATGCAAAGCTAGGACGCTTCAATTGGGGAAATCAAAACTTTCAATTCAGATCTGGCAATCCAGATTTTAGCTAGGATAGGTATCCCTATAAAATATATATACTCTTAATTGAATTGGAGCCAAAGCAGATATGCTGGCTCTTTTTGCGTATGCTAGTGTTGTGAATATTTAATCAAATATTATTAATTATAAATAATTAGATTATTAGGTTACTAGTGAAAGGGCGTAACCCTTCACTATGCTGGCTCAAGTCATATAAAGGTGATCTTATTGTACATTTATATTCATCATCTAATATATTGCTCTTATTTTACTATCAAACATGAAAGTCGGATTCGACTTTTAAGAGTCCAACTGGATACGATTGCTCCAAGTGGTATCAGAGCGGTTTCGCTCCTCCGGTGAGCTCAGATTCGGATCCTCCCACCTTTGAGTTCGATTTTGGCTCATCTCATCTCACATCACATCTTCCCTCCATTTCACCCATATCTCTCTCACAATCATTCCTCCACAACTATATTCCTCCATTCCAACATCTCTCTCTCTGCTCCATTTCCCTCCACATCCATGCATATCCACACTTAGTGATTCCCTCGCCGTTATCCACACACCTCCCTTTCACTTTTCCCTTCACACTCACGCCTCAAAACCTCTCCCTCCTCCAACGCTCCAATCCACACAACCTGCAGCCTCCTCCACGCTGCCTCCACTCTCCACACTGCCTCCACACTACCTCCACTCTCCATGTTGCCTCCACTCTCCATCGACTCTGCCCTCCACCTAGCCTTCCTCCACGCTGCCTCCCTTCCTGTACAATGTTCCACGCTGCTGCAACGTGAATCTCAGCACACGTTGTCGCTCTAGCTTCCCATCTTGTGGCCTCCTTCTGCATCGCTGCTTCTTAACCCATTGACTCCATCCCCCCATTTGTGCATTCCCTCCTCCACCGATCCACTCCTCCCCCACCGCCCAGATTCCTCTGCGCCATCCTGCCCTCTACACGTCCTCCTCTCCATGGGTTTCTTCCCACTCCCATTTCTCCTCTGCTTCCACCCGTCATCGCTCCACTTCCACGACCNTAATATAATATTTCAATATAATATTATAAAATATAATATAATATTTATTTCAAAATATTATAATATAAAATAATTATAATATTCAATTTTGTTTTATTATATATAAAACAAAATAATAAAATAAAGTTTTTATTATATAATAATTAATATAATAAATAATTATTATTCCTTTAAACCTCATTATTAAAATAAAAATAAAAATTTACCCCTCACAAGCCAAAATAGCTTCGAAGTACACACCTCCACATACAAGGTCCAAGACCATGGCGGAACTGAAAGAACAAATCGAAAAATTGGAGAAGGACATAAAGTCCCTTGTTGCTAACCAAAAAAACTTGATGGAAGAGATGAAAAATAACAATACCATACTCAAAGATGAGCTTGTTTTGGTACTAGAAAGAAGGCTTAATGAAAACTTTGGCATCCTGAATGAAAAACAAAAAGACTGGGATGACAAGATGAGTACCATGACTCAAAACACAAACACCTTAACACAGAACTTGAGCACCATGACACATAACCATAATACATTAATCAAGATGTTACAAAGACTCATACCTAGTCCGGACCAAGTCAGCAGTCCAGACATGTTAGATGCCTCATTTCATGTTGCCACATAGGAAACACTTGCAAAGAATCAAGAAGAATTGCAAAAAGAAATAAATATTAACAATGCGACGCTTAAACAAGAGATGGAAACAAAAATATTCCCAGATATGGAGGCGTGATTAAACAACATAATAGAAGCTATCAACAAGATAATAGAGAATAAAAAGACTAAAAATCGCCAAACTAGTTCAAATATGTCACTTGCATCATCCAGTAGTTCCAAGCCACCATCAAACCGTAAAGAAAAAGGAAATCAATATCACCCTTACAAAGTGTACTCATCTAAGGAAAAAATAGAGTTGTCAAAATACAGTGGAAGTGAAGACCAATGCGTTGCTTGGCTAAACAAGGAAGAAGAATACTTCGACATTTACAATATTCAATCTGACGAGGAGAAGGTGAAATATGTGTTAATGCATATGGAAGGGTACGCTATAATTGGTACTTATGGTGGAAGAGAGACAATTTTACCTACACCTGGAACTTGTTTAAAAGTGATTTTTTAATAGGTTTCAAGGAATCAAAGAAGATGATTTTTTTAGTAAACTTACTAGATTAAAACAAGTTGGAAGCATTGTGGAATTTACACATCAGTGGGAATCCTTATTGACACGAGTATTTGGGTTGTCTGACAAGCAAAGACTCGAAACATATCTAGGAGGTCTTAAACCATACCTCCAAAAAGAGTTAAAGTTACAAGATATACCTAACGTAGAAGTAGCAAGACATAAAGCCAAAGCCGCAGAACGCAAATAGGAAGGAATAAGAACAAGAGGTGATAACCATTATCGACAAGAAAAAGAGACACAATTTAGGTACTGTGAAGATACTTGGTCACTTGGCCATCATTGTCACAAACCTCAATCATATTCCTATGAAAAGGAAAATAGGTCGAAGTCTTCTAACAGTTACTTTGATAATAGAAAAAATAAGAAAAAAATATGTCGTCGATGCGGTGATGACTGGACCCCTGGCCATAAATATAGGAACAATCAGACAATACAATGCAAAATCATCAATGGAAAGGAAGTGCAAGTCTCTACACCAGAAATCTCGTACACCAGAAATCTCGTCCAATTCTAATACCAACACCGAATCAAAATGAAGGACGACATTAGGAAAATACTCAAGCTTTGAGGGCAAAGATTTTCCCAAGGGGAAGGAAATGTTGTGAATATTTAATTAAATACTATTAATTATAAATAATTAGATTATTAGGTTACTAGTGAAAGGACGTAACCCTTCACTATGTTGGCTCAATTCGTATAAAGGCGAGCTTATTGTACATTTATATTCATCATCTAATATATTACTCTTATTTTACTATCGAACATGAAAGTCAGATTCAACTATTAAGAGTCCAATCAGATATGGTTTCTCCATCTAGGAGGGGTAATTTGCATACTCAAACGTTGGTCTGAGATATGATGCATTCCCTTTTGCCCATTAATGAAATATAAGATGCATTTTCCAAAAATAGAAGACAAAGAAAACTATGATAAATGGAGGTCATTATTGGCAATTGGGGTTTTGTATATTTTTCTATATTCCACCAACAACATTCAGAAGGTCTGATATGAGTAAGCATGACGATTCTACAAATTAAGGTCCTTAATGGAAATCGAGGCTTTGTATATTTTGCTACAACTCACAAAGCATTCAAGCCTAATATGTGTAAGCGTGATGATTCTACAAATTAAACCACTGAACAAATGTTTAGATATGGCACCCTAAACACTATATCAAAACACCCTTGGCCCTAGGCCAGAACACTATCAACTCATTATTTCGTGTACTATTCCTTATTATGTGGAAAAACAATTCTAGCACTGACTCCCAACAGGAAAGGAAAAGTCATCAACACACCAAATTTGACATAATATAAGAAACTTAAACGTATATATGCAACTAAAGAGAATAAGAATATAAGCCCCATGAATCATAAAACATAAGCCCCAATGCGAACAATTAATATCTACTTGCCAGAGAGGTGATTAGGTTGTTATCGTGTATGTGTTGCTTGTGAATATATGTGCACTTCTATCAAGAAACAAAATATACCCACAAAAGGAATTAGCTTGTTCTTATGCATATCCTACCTGTGGGAGATTGTGTTCCAACTTTTTCAAATACAACATTGCCATTATCAACAACCAGAACAGAACAAGTGCATGGAAACTTCTTTGTACAGTAGCTAGCAAGTGAGTTTGAAGACCAGAAGCATGGATAATCAAGGAACTGTCTTATATTTTTACATTCCAATGAGATTGCTTTTAAAACTAAATCCTATAATCTGGAAGATACAGTGCATCAAAAAAGGTGGTAACCAAATCTTAGAATATTAGAAAGTTTGCCTCTTATCTGTATTTTATTAGGAATCAAGTGTGACTTGGTTATGATATGTTGCCAGGAACTGTGAAGTAAAATCCTTTGTAGCATTTGGAGCTTTTGTTGAAATAATACTTGGACGTGAGGTATATCCTTTTTACCAACATATATCATTTGAAATTTATTTTACTTGGCTCTTCTTTTATATTAGTTAATCTGTCAAAAGCACCATCAATAAGATGAAATGCCTTTCGATATTTAATAAAAGAACAAATTATAAATATCCTTAATTCAAATGTTTGTTATTGGGGATTATGAATTCACGTGGCATAAATATATAAACCTTGTCAAGTCTAAGCATAACATTGCGATACTGTGTCTAGTCACCAAAAGATGAAGACCTCTGGAACTGCAGACATGTAACTCAATGGAAAATGAAAAATGTGATTTTTTTGACAAAATATTATAAATTTGTAATATAAAGAATGCTAGAAAAAAATGTACATCTGATCTCATTCGTCGTGTAAATTAGGGTAACTGGGAGGAAGAATTTCGTGGTTACTTTCTTATTATTTATGTAAGACTAAGCACTGTCAAACATATAAGAAGGAACATGGGAGAGTTGAGACAGATACATAAGGTATTTTAGATTTTTGGCACACAAAGAATAAAAAACTGAATTGCATGTTACATTACTTATAAATATGTTGTCATGAATTCTTATCTATTTTAAAAAGATTAACGATAGATCTGTGTAAAAAAAAAATTGTAAAAAATGAAATGAAGTGTAAATTGAGATGAGCCATGGGGTAAGTATGAGAACCCCAAGTCACTAAAGGGGAAAAACATTTGTAACAAGAAATCCATCTCCTATAAACATTTGAGTGTAATTCCTTGGCATCGACGACCTTCAATAAAAAAAACTTCCTAAGATGACCATTATGTTCATCCAAAATAGAAAGCTACATTGATGTTGTAAGGAGTAATACATTTTTCAGGGCCTAGGCATAAGCATTAGCTAAGAACAATCCATCCCTTGTTTCTAGAATAAAAGGGAGCTAAACACAGAGATATCAAACTTGGAAACAACTAAAGTTTGAGGCAAAGCGCGTGGTCTGTTAGGATTTGGACCACTCTATGTGTCGCCCCCCTTCTGTTCCCAACTTCCAACCTCATCTATTCACCAACTTACATAATAACAATCCACCCCTTGACACCAAATCACAAAAGAACTAAAGAGAATATATCAAACTCAAACAAATAAATTCTGTGGCACACCACATAGTGTGTTAGGATATGGACCACCCTATTTACTATTCCAATTCCGGTCAGCTGACAACCTCATCTATTCACTACTGTGCACCAAGCATTAAACATGTTTTCACTAAAACGTTTTCTACTCTATGAGTTAGAAGGGGGTGCATCCTTTTCTGTTCAACAATAGAAGCCCATCTATTAAACACCAAGCCATTTGAATCTTTCAGAGGATTGGAGGAGTTGCTTGGAGCAGCAATAGAGCTGACTACTTCATGTTATCACCTTCTGCGTTCAATATCTTTTTTCTTTGAAATATATAATAATGCATGTCTTGAGTATTTTTAGGAAGCCACCTTATTTTCTTATGAAATATAAATATTCCATATCAATATGACTATATTAGTATAAAAGAATGTAATGGCTAGTCTACAAAAATTGGAAACTAAAAGTGCAATGATTCGTAATTTTTATGCTAAATGTTAGGATTATTGTTTATGATATGACTTTGAATAATGTTTGCAGGGGCTCTTGCATATTAGTGAGTTTAGCACAAAATTTGTAGCTCGATCTGAGGGTGTAAGTCCAATCTGAACACATATTCTTTCCAATATTCTGTATATATTTTCCTTTCCCCTAAATTCCAAATCATTCATGGAAGTGGGAAGTGTAATCTGAGATCAAATCTTTGTATATATATGATTAGATGCAGTATCTGAGGGTCTCCATTTATGTTGATTGTGTGTCTATAACATAAAATATTGACTCACTCTGACTTAAAATAGATAATAAAAGTTGGCGACCTCTTGGATGTCAAACTTATTGAGGTGAGAAAGTTTCATTTTGTAATTCTCTCGATTTGAGCCAAGTTGACGATAAACAGTGGGATTGATTCATTGCTATGAGCCCAGTTATTATGGACCCAAAGAGTGCACCAATATGTGGATTGACATGGCTCTAAAAGGCAGGCCCAACTCAACCAAGTCTATCAATGGAAAACTAATTTCTTTGTCAAAAATAGAAATATACCCAACAATATTTGATTTCTTTCATTAACTACTCTTCCCTTAAATGCAAGGGAATATTTTGTAATCTCACGCAGATGGGTTAAATACTGAAACCATGGTTTTAGGAAAATTCATGTGCTTCCTCAAGGAAGTTGTCTATCTTTTATGTATTGTTTCTTCTCCTATATTAATGTGTTTTGAATCCTGATTGTTTTGAATTGTTAATTTGAATTTGTTAAATTAGATTTTCCTATTTTGCACATGAACTTCGTTATTCTTGTTAGCTATTGAATATTATAAATAATTTGCTTCATTGTTTTTCTACTTTACAGTTCATTGTTTTTCTACTGAGAATTTTTTATTGGATTTTGTAGGAGTGAACTTAACTAAGTGGTCCATTGAGTATGAAGAGCATGTTGCTGAGGCTTTTCCATTGAGTATGGAGAGCCTATTGCTGAGGCTTTCAAGCTGCCAAGTATGGGTTAATTGAAGCTATTGCAGGATCTAAGTATGGCTTAGTAGCCAAGTACAAGTGGGATGGTTTAGCCATTGTAATATTTTGAAAAGTCATCGATGTATTAGATGATTTTCATGTAAAGTTATGTGGAGATAGTTTTTGAGAAAACTCATATTTATTGTAATACTTGACATTTCATATATATAATATAATTTATGATTCTTTTTTTAATTTAAATATAATATCATATTAAAAATTTATATTANTAACCACACATAAAACGACTAAAAATGACTAAATTAGTGACCAATAAATGAGATTAATGACCAAAATTCGCATATAAAATGACCAAAAATTGAGAGATACGTCACCAAACAATGAGATATAAATGACCAAAAAAAGACCAAAATTCGCATATCAATGACCAAAAAACAGTTTTGGTGGCTAATTTACGGTCTTTTATTACGCGACCAAATTTGGTCATATTCTAGTTTTTCATGTGGTCATTAATTTGGTCATATTCTAGTTTTTCATGTGGTCATTAATTTGGTCATAAATGAGGTCATATATTTGGTAACCAAATTAATAACCAAATATATGACCAAATTAATGACCAACTGACAAGCTATGAATGACCAAAATAAAAAGGACCAATTTTGGTTGCATAATAAAAGACCGTAAATTAGCCACCAACGATCGCCAAACCAAAAGTGGTCATTGATATGCGGATTTTGGTCACTAATCTCTCATTTTCCACTAGTGCAAATGCCGATAAAATGATTCGGTCAAGGTTTTTTGATAGGCGATTGTTCCTACTATTTGGAATAGTAAATGCATATTTATATAGTCTTGATAATCTAGTTGTTGGTCATAGGATGATGCTTTTAATATATGTTTAATGTGGATTCACAACTACTAAATGTGATAGTATAAATTAGCTAACTAATTTTTTTTGTATGCACGTAGAGAGACAAAGCCTCTATGCTGGATGAAATTATTAACTATGTGAAATTTCTACACCAACAAGTCTCTAAAGTATGACAAAATGAAAAATCGAAACCAATGACTTCTAGAGACCACACTTATATATCATATACATACCCTTTGTGATAGCGTGTTAATGTTTTTAAGAGTTTGTGATATGTTTTATGTTATAGTTGGAATCATAGTGTGTTAATGTTTGTAAGAGTTTGTGATATATTTTTAGTGTGAACTTTGATTCTATTTAAGAGTGCTAGCTCAATGGAAGAGCACCTGCCTTACAAGAAGGAAGTTGGTGGTTCGATTCCTCCATGCTTATCTACATAAATCAATGACTAATTAAATAACCAATTAACAATAATCAATGACTAAATAAATTATCACTTGACAACAATCAATGACTAAATAAATGACTAGTTAACAAAAATCAATGACTAAATAAACGACTAAATGTACTACCAAACAATGATAACTAATGATCAAATAAATGAACAAATAGTGACAACTAATGACCAAACAAATGACCAAATAACGACAATTAATGACCAAATAAATGACTAAATATATGACCAATGCATGAAGCAATCCAAACAATTTATGACCAAGTGATAAATGACCATTTTGGTTGGGTGATAAGTGATTGCTAATTTATGACCAGTGGTCATGTAACCAAATTTAGTCATTTATCACCTATTTTTAGTCATTTTATTAGTCGCTTATCACCCATTTTGAACGAATGCTTAGAAAACCTAGTAATGAAATAAATATACTCCTCTATGGGTTGTAACCATAGATTGAGATTGATTCTAAATACTTTCTTGGCATGGTACCACCTACAAATGAACTATCTTGGTATTGTGGTGTTCCCCGTGAAGGATTTTGTTTCCTCATAAAACTTGAGGAGGCCAAAAATGTATAAGATTTTTCAAATCTGACCTATATTAGGGCAATGACAGAAATCCCTCTCCCTCTCTTTAGCCTCCCTTTATTATACAACATTGTACTAGGCATCCTTGCCATGCTGTTGTTGTTGTTGTTTTCTTCATTGTTGTATCTTATTAACATGCATCACACACACACACACACACACATATATATATATATCACTGAAAAATGTTTTAAATGACTACTTTATGTTTATCTAAATACAATTTAATTTCTAAAATGCAAGAAAATGTAAAAACATTAATCGATGTGTCTTAAAAATAATAATGCATCGTTAATGATGCATATAAATAATTACCACACCAGTAACAATTCCCTAAAACAATAAAATAATGAACTACAATACACCTATAATAAATATGTGCATTGTAATTGGTGTGTCCCTACATGTTCACACCCGTTATTTCTTATTGGATTTAAAAAAACGATGCACCTATATAAAATAATAATGTGCAGTTAATGATATAGATAGATTATTATTTTTCACCATTCACTATGTGTTACAGTTTTATAGGTGCATCAGGAATTTTGAATAAATAAAATTCATGTCACTGTAGATAAGGAATGACACACTGATTAAGGTGTGAGTAATTAACCAATGCACACTGGTTGAATTTATTAAACATTGAAATTGATCACATAGTGTATAGCGCATTGATAGTAGAACACATTGGTAATATGTTTTAAAATATGCATAAACGTTAAATTATTTAGGTCACACCAGTTACAGTGACTTATTTTATGATATGTATTATATATAGCGCGCTAATGTTTTATGGTGTGTTAGATTTGACATTAATACATTAAAAATCTATATTGTGATTTATTATTAAAGCGTACTTATATATGTATCCGTGCATCCCCGAAACAATAAGAAGACTTGTCTTTCATTTGTGAAGGCTGTTAGAGACATCCTCGGTCAACATTATAACATTGCCTTTCCCTGGTGTGCACATAAGTTGAACAAGAACCTTACTTGGCTCAAACATAAGCGAGAGTGTACTTTCTTGCCTGTTTTTTTTATATCTGGAATATATCGCTGTGTAGGAATGCCTCTATCTTTGATGGGAAAAATCCGAATGTGAATTCAATGTGCCACAGAACGATGGAACTTGTTGCATCTTTCTCGGCTCTTTGCAACACTAGAAAAGTCAAAGTTTTTGGGCTTGTTGAGATTATTAGCTTCCCTTATAATTACTTCGATGGGGCAACTACAAATAGCTTGGGTGGAGCGAGATTCACTCTGTATTTGAATCAATAACACTTCTTCTTCTGCAAAATGGGTTGTGGCCCCAGTACAAACATGAGGGCTAAGCTATTAGCTCTTTGGGCCTTTCTCTTCATAGCTGCTTCCATGGGTATTCCAAATCTACATGTTCGGGGAGACTCTTCTGTTATCATAAATTGGATGAATTTGAAAGCTACTCTCTCATCTTTGAATATGGAACATTGGTGTAACAAATTTTTTGAAATTAGGCAGGCTTTCTTATCCCTAGACATCTGGCATGTCTATAGGGAGCACAATATGAATGCAGACAAATTATCCAAGGAGGAACTAAAAATGATGGAAGGTCACCTCTCTTTCTCAGAATTTTATGAGGGTGATATCATTAAGGAAGGCTTTATAAAACTCTTCTAGGAGTTTTTTTTTTCTTTTTTCTGTTTTATGTGACATACTCTTTTTGGAGTTCGAGTGCTATAGGTAAGCTATGGTCTCTGGTTCCAGGTTCTGCAAGCTAAGTATCTGAATGGTCTCACTGTATTAGATTGGGTCAGATCCAAAATTTTTTGTACACGCAATATTTCTCTTTTCTGGCGAGGGTTTATGCAGGTTTTACCATGGATGGGAAAGTATTTATCGTGGCAGGTTGGTAATGGTGAATGTATACTTTTGGGTTTAGATCCCTTGGTGGGACTGGGCTCTTCCTTTGTCTTTCCGGAGGCATTAAGATCTTATCTGGCTGATATGGATATTAGTACCTTGGCCCAAGCACGACATCTTTGTTCCACAGATTCCCGTTATTGGTACTCAGCCTCGGATCTGGATCTCGCTGGCTCCTATGCAGTTATTTGGGATGATTTTATTAGAGATTTATCGGCTACAGGAATTCGTCTCACTGACAGTCCTGATCAGTTGGCGTGGACTTATAATAAAAACAGTATTAGCATATCA
>LPNX010810261.1:27915-49330 GCA_001517045.1 Pseudotsuga menziesii | reverse complement strand
ACATTGCCCCAAGGGATGGGATGTATCATGGAATTTGTTGAGAATATCCTGGTTTTTTCAGATTGTTTTCAGCTCTTTTGAGCAGGTATTTGTGGCTTTACACACAAGTCAAGATCATTTTGTTTGAGTGTCAGGGGTTATTCTCTGCACATGATGATTTTTACTCATATAAGCGCTTCTTTTTAGAACGCTGATCAGCATATTATTGGCTCTCGATCGATGTGACTGATCGGACAGTCCTATTTACATGATGAGTCAGTCTTCTGATGGGATTCTCTTTGATATTTTGTGCCATCCCTCCTGATGGGTCCCTAGGTGGCTGTCATGTCTATATTGAGTAATTGTATGTTATAATGTCTTTTGATTCTAATGAATAACAAAGGCAGATTTTTTCCTCTTGAAAAAAAAAAAACATGGTTAACCCAAGAGGATGTACATTGGTGGTTAGGTGGTTTAGAGTATTGTCTATCATGTAAAAATGAAACTCCAATTTTTTTAACCCTATCGATGCATCTTAACTTCTATGACGCATCGTCTGTTTCATAAATTTGTGATAATTTATTTGTATATCCGATGCTTCATTGACCTACGTGAGTCCCGGTGTTGTGTGTATAACAAAATAGACTAGACATATATTATTCTAAAATTAATCGACGATCGGTTCTTTTTGTTTATTTATGTGCACCAGGGCTCTTATATGACAAAAGCACATTGATAAGGTGTTAAAACAACATACTTACATAAGTGTGGGTGTGTGTATGCGCATGTGCCCGCGTGTATCATGTAATTATTAGGACATGTAATTCTCAATATGCCTGTATGAACAAGGGCATTTTGTGGACTAAAATGCATTGAATTTTATTTTAAAAATAAAAAATTATCCAATTCTTTGTATTGTATATATATACTCCCTAGGGTGTATTCAAAATAATAATGCACTGATGTCATTTTTGATAATTTTAAAATAAAACCCGGCTTTTAATTAATAAACATGTTATCGTATAGTAGTGCATTATGTTAATAGTTATGTGATGCCCCTCGGTGCTAGCGAGCAGGAGTTGCGCTATGCCGATTGTATGCTTATATTTCATCAATTAGTTTGTTGCAAAATAAAAATAAACATATTTTTCAAACAAGGAAAATGGATTTAAAAAAAAAATTTGGTGCATTATATTATTTAGAACACCAAATTGTGTATTTGTCTAAAGTGCACTGGTGTGGTATAGTAATTGATTGATAGGAAAACCTCCACTAAAAGATATGGTTTTCTGCCACTACTAGAAACCTCCACTTAAGATTGACAAAGGAGATGTTTTTTGGAGAGGTTCCATAGATACGTCCCCTAAAAAGTATGTAGGTTTGTACACTACAACCTATCCCTTATAGAGTAGGTAGGTTTGTGCACTACAACTCTATTCCTTTCTAATATTTCTAAAGAAAACCTCATGTGATCCTTGGTTGACCACATTTTCCCATTGGGTAAGACATTGATGTGCAATCCTTTTATCACTTTATATTTTCATTTGCAAAAATACTTTGTTTTACTAGGATAAATTTTATTTTCATCTTTTGTTCCATTGTTGAACTCTAATAATCTTATCTTAGGGACTCCTCTCTTTTTCCAGAGAAGAGTTAACATAAAGAGTAGAAGAGGGATATGTGTGGTGACATTGGCCTCCCTATTAGATGTTCATATGATATCACCGATTTTAAGGATTTAGTCTTAAGATTATAGTTTGTATGGTAACACCTCCTCCCCAAGAGGAAGAACTCAAACGAGGGTCAACAACTACCTCTAGTGTAGCATAGTCCCAATGTTAGCTTGTGCTTTCCATTGATGTTCATTGTCAACATGGTTCTAAAGTGTTGAAACATGATGTCAATGGTGAACACACTCCTATATGTGATTATCATATTACGTCTCAACCATAGTGTCATGCCCGAATCCCTCTTAATGCCTATATTTAGTTTCTTCAGGTGCATTATCTTTGACCCCTTGTGCCACTCTTGTGAAGTTTCACCATGTCAAACCATGTATGTATTTATTGTCAAATCACATCAGTTTTTGTTGAGTTAGGTGTCCTTTGATTTGATGGTTATTTTCACCACCAATATCCCCAAAATAAAATAAAACCCCCCCACCTTAAACTCACTCATAAAATAAAAAAATACCATTTACAAGCACATTTTTGTACATCTACAAGACGAATATTTTAGACTTCCAAAAGTCCTCTCTTTTTTAGTGTTGATATGCGCATGTGGTGATATATTTATGTCATGTAAAGAGTATATACAATCTCAACAATTCATATTTACCATCCCATCAATATCTTCTAATGATATTGACCCCAAGCTCTAAACCCTTATGAGTTTTCGATGCAGTTATGATTTTTTTTTTTGTCAATAGCCAAAGCATGCTCTACTAATATCCCATCAGTATAATTGTCATATTATCCGAATGATAGTCCCGTAATTCAAAATTTCTCATTCAATAAGTTAAAAAAAGGTCATTTCGTAACATACCTATCACCATTAAGAACATGTGTTATATCCCTAGAGGTTACAGGTTCAAAACCGGCGGGGGGTAGGGTTGTTCATTGGCTCCTTGTGACAAGGATCTAAGGGTAAGCGACCCCTGGGTTAGAGGCTAACCGTTGGGATAGAAACCCACAGGAAGCCCCGTGGCTGTAAAATATCATCGGGATCAGTCAAGACACGTACAAGTATTTTTTGTTAGCGAAAATAAACCATTGTTGTAATCGAAGAAAACAGTAACCTAGCATGACAGGATTGAGTCAATGATAGGTCGTAATGAAGGCGCGAGCTACCCTATATTCGCTTGGTAACAAATGCTAGATTTTTTGAATGAGGAGCAATCACCCAGTTACTCTAACCAGTATTCAGAGGTCTTCCATTGTGTTACTTAAGCATGGTGAATGCTCGCAATCCATTCGAGAAGGGGGATCATTTCTCAGATTCTAAACAAATCTTCAATGCCCAAAGGGGTTCTGTGCTTCCCAAATGCTGTGAACTTTTATGTACATCATTAGGCATTTTACCCATCTTAAAGAACGACAAACAATGAGCTAACACTTATTTTTGATGGTTAACTAGCACAAGCATAAGTAAAGTGGCTAGTGAATGCGTATAGGTACAACTAACCATTTAGTTTTGTGAAGATAGCCACTCTTAAACAAAGACTAAACTATGCAATTTTATATCCATTATTCATACCAGTTCGTTAAATTTAATATAACCACAAAACAAATACTATTTAATAAACAAAAATAAACAAAACTTATATAACAATAAACAAAACTTACCAGTTTCTTTAAACAAATGAAGCTTATTTAAATCTGAATCAAGATGCATTTAAGCATAATAAGATAAGAGGACAATGAAATAAACCTCTGTTGTACACTTGTTACACTTGGGTTAATCTTGTTGATCCGGTCAAGCAAGTCCAAAATTTGAGATAATATCTAAATTCCTATAGGCATAATTATTTTTTCAAAACTTCATTAATTTTTGTAACAGGCTTGTTAAGATATGTGTATGTCTATATATGTGGTCCAAAATAAGTGGATTTTATTGTATATATAATAACAAAAAGTTTGATTGAAGAGTATGTGGGTGAGTTTGCTTTTAATGGGGATGGCTTTGCTTTCATTCCATTTCATTTTTCTTTGTTATTGACCTAGCATTGTCCCAATACAGGGTAGTGCCCTTTCTTTTGTGCACTTTCTTCAGAAGATAAGTCATTTTTTAAGAAAGAGGTGGGTACCATTTTACAAGAAGTCGGTTTTAAACTATGTTATTCAAAGATGCTTGTTTTTTGGATATAGGCCTCAGAAGTAATTAAAAGCACATGTTGAATTTAGATACCAATTTCTGTAGACATTTTGAAAGTGTTCTCTTTTGGTTGCCATGGACTTGGAACCACTGATCTTGGTTTGACGTTATTTTCAAATTTTTTTATAAATTTGATAATAATCTATTTTTTTTTTCATGAAGGTCTTTTGTGTTTTTTCTTAAACATGAAATTGGTTTTGTTATTTTGATAGTGAGTTGGGTCAACACTTGTGAGCGACAAATGCATGTAAATATGGTTTTGTTGTGAGAAGCTCCCAAGTCTTGTTGTTAAAAGTTTTTCGCATATCCATTCACATTTTTTTAAAGGATTTATTAGATATATGTTAAAACTTAGTAACATTTTATTATTCTTGTAGCCTTATTAATTGGTTGAAACTATTATTTTTACTCACCCGAAAAAAAAGCTTCTAAAAAAGTTTGAAATTGATAGTGGTTTCTTCTTATCTATTTATAGCCAAGGAAAAGTGAATGGCCCAAAGAGGAAGGTACACATTTTGATCCTCTCCCACAAAAACACATTGAACATAAGTGGCTCTATATTAGTAAACTTATGTCCAAAAAATAATTTTTTGGAGAAGAATTTTCATATATTCAAATTACTATGTAAAATTATATAAGTTTACACTATTATAGTTCTATAAAATTAAATAAAATGAATTACCTATATTATGAAACTAAATGTTTTATGTTATGAATGAAGCAAAACCAAATAAATTTATTTTATCAAATTCTCATCAAAGTGCATCATGATAGTACATAGAAAAATCCACTTCTATGTGAAATATTTGTTGTAGCTTGGTATGTGCGAGTTCACGTGCAATAATATTTGAGGAATACAAAACAATCTATACCATGGAAAAACAACCTTATTAAACTTCTTTTGAAAAAGAAAGGAGAGAACATCATACTACAATCTTGATTGTAATATGTTTTTTTAATGAATCACCTCTACAAAGGGCATATTATATTTATTTAGACTTTTAACTCAAGTCCATTGGAATAAAATGTCACCACTTCAATTACGCCATTAATGCAACATGTTAACCTTGAAATTTTTTGTAACGTTGCATTACATATGGCTTGACATTAACCTCTCAAAAGGATTCTAGGTTCCACCTTTTGTTTGTTTCCTAAGTTTATCACTTAATGTACCTGAGATGAATAATGTCCGCCCATGTTACTTTTGAGTTATCTGTGTCACTCTTAGTAGTTGTTTTGTTCCACTCTTGATTTTAAAAGTACACGATCAACAAAAAAACATGGCTAGATAAGTCTATTGTTATCTTTTAATTGGAAATTGAACTCCTTAATAAAAACATATCTTTTAATTGAAAATTAAAATGTCACAATTTTAACAATTTTAATTACACCATTGACGCAAAATTTTAACGTTACATAATTTTGTACATTGAATTATATGTGGTCTGAAATTAACCTTTGAAAAGGATTCTAGGTTCCATTTTTTGTTTGTTTCTTAAGTCTATCACTTAATGTACTTCACGTTTTGTTTGCTTCTTAAGTTTATCACTTAATGAACTTTAGATGCATATCACTCGCACATGTTACTTTTGAGTTGTTTGTGTCATTTGTAGTAGGTTTTTTTGTTCCACCCTCAATTTTCAAAGTGCATGATCAACGAAAAACACAATTAAATGAGTATATTGTTATATTTTTTTGGAAATTAAACTCCTAAATAGAAATACATCTTTTATTTGAAAATTAATTTCTTTAATAAAAAAATTATCATTGAAGAGTTTTTTTTAACTTCATTATTGAAAGGTTATTTTTTGAGTAAGACATTGTGTGACGGGAAAGATAAAATCTCACAACATCAAGAGTATTTAGTCAGAAGGGAAAATATGGAATGAAATTCCAACACTGTGTGCAGGTGGTGCCTCCTCCAAATTTGAACACATCATGGTTTATGAATCCCAACCCATGGACAACTTACAACCTCAACCAATAAACACAATGCAACAGACTCAGACTCATTAATAATGTTGTAGGGATCGGGGATTGGAATAAGGGTTTGGCGGCGGAAAGGGAGCCTATCGGGTCCTGGTCGAGATCGCGTGGAGGGGTCTAACCTAGTTTAGGAAGCTTCCATAGAATATATAAGGCTAGTGTGTTTCGCCATGGGGGGATGGCAGTGTCTGGAGGGGGAGAGACCCCCTCCCTTTCTCAGTCCCATCTTGGAGATATTCAGGGAAATTCCATAAAACAACTGGATAAAGAGTTATTCAGGGAAGGGATGAAAGAAAAAGAAAGAAATAAGGCGAGGGGAGGCTGCTTACCCTAATATGCAGAAAACCCATATATTTGCAAATCACATATGAGAAGCTGAGAGATCGGGTGGATCAATGGAAGGAAAAATACCTAATCGAAAAGTTCATTGGTATTTGGCCAAAAGAGAAGGATATTCTTCGATGGATTAAGGGAACATGGAACCCAAAAGGGCACTATGACCTACATCTGGGAGCAAAGGGTTTTTTCACTATAATTTTCTTCAACCAAGAGGATCATGACCAGATATTGATGGGGGGGGGCATATTTCTTTTATTCAGCTGGTTTATTCCTCAATCCATGGAAGGAGAGGTCTAACCCTGATATAGAAGATCTCAGTACTGCCCCCATTTGGATTAGGCTCTATTCACTCCCCTGTGAGTATTGGGAACTAGAAATCCTGGAGGCTATTGGGAACGCCCTAGGGAAATTTGTGAAGACTTTTGAATAGACAAAATTACTAAGATATAACACTTATGCTCAGATATGTGTCTATATGAACCTTTCACAAGAAATCCCGGAGGAAATCAATCTAACTTGGGAGGATAAGGACTGGGTCCAACCCATAGACTATGAGCAGCTTCCATTTCGATGTCGGTAGTGCCATGGGTATGGACACCTGAGAAGGGACTTCCCAACCCTCAAATACAAGGTTATAACCACCCAAGAGAGGAAGGAAAAGGAAAAAGAGAAGGATAGAGAAGGGTTTACCCAAGTCCAGCATCGTAAAAGACAAGGTAAAAATCCCACCAACTAGGCTCAACGAAAGTAATCTATGGAGAAAAAGACACATTATGGGAACATATTTGAGACCCTGAGCACATTGGAATCAAAGGAGGAGGATCTTATCAGGCATAACCAGAAACCAAAGATCGAGGAGAGTACTAAACCCCCCTCTAAGTCAGATATAATGCAGACGAAAGAGCCAATGGAGGATATGGAGGAATATTTGCTGGAAGAAACGGAGGATATGGACTTAGGTGAACTAGATCTGGACGAAATAAAGAAAGAATGCAGTAAGAAAGGACAAGGATACGTATCGAGGAGGCATCTAGAACTCCTACAACAGAAAATCTGGAAAACCAAGGCTTCCCCTTAGTTGGGAATTAGTAAGGATCATATGAAGGGTAGCAAACAAAAACAACTCGAGGAGGGGGAAAAGCGTGGTAGAAAGACGAACAGGAAGATAATAGCAGAGATTGGAACAAGGCTGATAGAGTCGGGATAGTATCCGACGATAAAAGAAATCTTTACAAAAGTAAGCAGAAACATTCAATGAAGATAATAACCTGGAATATTTGAGGGATCAACAATCCCACAAAAGTGAAGATCCTTCGAAATATGTTAAGGAAGGAGAAACTGATGTGTTATTTCTGCAGGAAAAAAATGCAGTTCAGGTAATATTCAAGCAATTAGTAGTGGAACCTATTAGGGGAACTCTGTTGTACAATTTCCAGCAAAAAATGAGTAAATTGAAAGCAAAGATCTGCACGTGGAATAAGGAGGAATTTGGGGACATCTTCCAAGACAAGAAGCTTCTCAAGGACAAACTAGAGGAACTCCAACGGGATGGCATGGAAAATGGGTACACTGATGACCTGAAAAACTAAGAACAAGCCATCCTGAACCAACTAAATGCACAAAAATGTAAGGAGGAACTCTATTGGAAACAAAAATCTAGGAACCAATGGTTGCGGGAAGGAGAGAGAAACACGAAATTATTTCACCGCATAATGGTTTAGAACCGCCAGAGGGAAAAACTATTGAGGTTAAAAACAGAGATTGGGAAATATGTAGAAACTAGGGAGGACATGGAAACTGAGCTAGTTCAATACTTTGGAACCATCATGAAGGAATATCGTTTGGAAAGAACCGAAGACATTGGAAACATAATTAGACATATCCCAATCCATGTGTCAACAAACCAAAATGAGTTCTTATTGAAACCTGTGGAATTCCAAGAAGTGGAGGAGGTTGTTAGCTAGATGTCAGATAGGAGAGCTCTGAGACCTGATGGTTTCACAACCAACTTCTTTCACTATTTTTGGGATTTGATCAAAGACGAATTTTGGAAAATAGTAGAGGAATCCATAAAGGATAAGGGATTCCTAAGAGCTTTCAACTCCACCTTTATAACCCCCATCCGTAAGGAGGAGGGGGCAGACTCTCCAGTTAAGTTCAGACCTATATCCCTTTGTAATGTCATTTACAAAATAATAACAAAGGTGGTGGCCAATAGGTTAAATCCTATCCTACCAGATTTAGTTTCCAACAAACAATGAGGGTTCGTGGAAGGAAGGTAGATTATGGATGGACTTATTTTAGTGCATGAGGTCATGCACTCTCTGAAAGTTTCAGAAAAACCAGGTATGCTGCTGAAGCTTGATATCTCAAAAGCATATGACAAGTTAAGTTGGAAATTTATGAAAGAAATGCTTAAGGCCTACGTATTCAACCAGAAATGAATTCGATCGATAATGAATATTAATTCCACAACTTTCTTTTCTATTTTACTAAATGGAGCTCCCACCAAAACGTTCCAACCTCCAAGAGGCATCAGATAAGGGAATCCTCTATCTCCCTTTTTGTTTATCCTCATGGCCAAAGGGTAGAGCAGAGTTATCAAAGAAAAGGTTGAAAAGAGAGATATTAGGGGGATGAGCCTCCACACTGGTTCTGAAGTCATATCCCACCAGTAATTTGTGGATGATACAATGCTCATGGGACACTCATCGGTGCAAGAGTTACGGTTTCTGAATAAATTCCTGGACGCTTTTTCTAAGGCCTTCGGGCTAGAGGTAAATAATTCAAAATATCAAGTCTCCTTTTTTAACACACCCAGGATCCACCAACAGAACATTCTACGTATATTGGGATTTCAAGGCAGCTCCCTTCCGTCCAAATATCTTAGTGCTATGCTTGCTAAAGGTGTGATCAGGAAAGTCTCATGGGAGGACTTACTGGGTCAAATGATAAGGAAATTAGATAATTGATATTTTAAAATTTAGACCCCTCAATATGGCTAGCAAAGTTGTGTTAGTAAAATTTGTTCTTCAAGCCATTCCAATACCTCTTTTCCACCTTGGCTTCCCCAAAATTGGTTCTTAAGAAGATTAGGGTAATTTAGAGAAAACTCTTACGGGGAGGAAATCGTGGTAGTCATGGTTTGGATTTGGTAAGTTGGGACACAGTGTGTAAACCAAAGGACCAGGGAGGTCTAGTACTGAGAGACCATGAGAAAAACAATCAAGTTCTAGGAGCGCAAATCTGGTGGCACTGTGTGTCACATAAGGATGAGCCATGGGAAAAATTATGGCATATCAAATATGCACAAGAAAATCCATATCAAGATCTTATAAGGTTTAATGAAGGTAGATGGGGATCACATATATGGAATTATTCTTATTTGAGCAGAGGGATTATCCAATATCATAACTTTTGGGAGATAAGGGGGGGGGGGACAGGATGCCGATTTTTGGAATGACTCATGGCAACAGATGCCAAAGATCATTTCATAGATTGATGTCCTAGCTAGCTAGATCAGATCCAAGGAAATAGGCCTAACAAAGACCCACCAATTTTGTAAAGAAGTGAAAAACAATGAATAATTCTATGAATGACATCCATGAGAGTGGTGGAATAAAATATTCCCAACTGACGACACCCACATGATTATGGAGGCCCTTCGGAAATGGTGCATTCACATCCAAGGAGGACACAATAAGTTGAGATGGGGATATATATCTAAAAGAAACTATAACACTAGAGAGGCCTATAGCCTAACTTTCAACCAGGAAGAGACCTTGCACAGGGATGCTTCGAATATGATCTGAAACAGTAATCCTTAGCCCAAAATTTCCACCTTTATTTGGTTGGTCGCTCACAGATGAATCCCGATAGGAGAGAATTTAACGAAAAGAGGCATGCATGGCCCATTCCAGTGTTCCCTTGTGAACATGGGGAGGAAAATATGAATCAACTCTTGGACGCATGCCCTATGGTCTCTTCCCTATGGGACTCCGACGCAACAATATTTTGCAGAGCGAATCGGGTGAGAGGCCAACCTCACCAAACGATAAAAGCATGGGACAAGGAGACTTTTAAAAACCCGATCATTCATAAAATTTGGCTCATGTTCCTTGAAACTTTGATGTGGGTAGTTTGGAAGGAAATAAATGGTAGATTTTTTTACAGACAGAAAAACCCAACTCAATTGGTATGGAACCAAGTTGTCAAAAATATTCCAGAGACCATCAAGATTACCCAGTGGAACGAAAAGGACTGGGAGATGGACGACCATGAAAAAATGATATTGAGCGACTGAGGTATGGACTATTCCCCCTAGGGTTGGAGAAATACCAATGTGAAAAAAATTCTCCCAGCGAGTTCGAGCACCTGGCTCCCTCCTCCAAGCGGCCACTTCAAGATGAATTTTGATGGTGCCTCCAAGGGAAACCTGGGGTCAGTTGGGTTTGGAGGAGTATTTAGGAAAAATGAAGGAATAGTTATTCAACTTTTCCATGGGAGCTTAGGATAGGAGACCAACAATACTGGGGAGCTTGAGGACATGCTTCAGGGAATCATGCTAGCCCTTAAGAAATGATGGGAACCTCTAATAATTGAAGGTGACTCCCATATCATTATACAGATGAAAAAACACTGGACAATCCGTTGTCAAAGTTGTGGATAGCGAGCGCATGACATGTAGGGTGGAAAGATTGGCTGAGCTCATCAGAGGACACCGCACGTGGTTATTCACCCACGTCAAATGGGACGGGAATAAAGTGGGTGAATTGATGACAAACATTGGGGAGAGCAGTGGAGAGTGGTTAGTTGAAATCCAACAGCCTCTAGTGGATGGTAATGAGTGTCAGTTTCAATGTGTACACTTGGTGACCCAGGACCTTAAGTTATCCCAAGAAATGATGGATCGCACGAGGTGAGAGTCGAATCATATGTTCGAGATACATGCGTCTTCATCATCCATTTTCGAGAATCGTCACCCCCCTCATCATGGCTCGTCGATGGTAATTCCTCTCCTCACCAGGATATGATTGCCCAATGATTCCCATCTAGTTCCATTAATGCAGAAATATTTTCACCAGGTCTGGCCTCACCTAGGTAAAGTACAACGATCGACGGAGGAAAGGTGACTGATCTGATGAGTACCATGTTGATAAATAGCAAGTATAATGGTTTTAGTAAGGATAACCAAATTTGGATGAGCTTCGAGGCTATATATTCTGCTTATGCATGGCCCCCCTGAACTCTGGATCTTCTCTTCCTTAGTTGGTATGTTGTGAGAAAAAGCAAGTTGGTAGGATACCCGTTGAAAAGCCAAGCCCTTGCTTTGATGGCTCCCAAGAGGTAATCGAAGGGAGGAAGGAAGGGGGGTAATGGGGGTCGAAAGAAGCCATCATGGGAAACACCAAGAGCGGGGCAAGCTGCCCATTTTTTCGTGAGTGCATTCCTCCAATTATCCGAGAGAAAATTGAAAGGGTGGAACGAGATATGTGGAATAGTGTGCATGCCATGGACATTGAAACTATTAAGGCCGATGTTGAAGAGTAGGTAATTGATCTTGGCACCACTGTTGGGTGTCTCTCTGCCTACGAATGGATGGTTACCACCCATTGGGTTACAAAGGAGCTAGTTTCCCATGTCTTGATGGATAGGGAAAACAAGGCGCTGGGAGATGAGGAATCGATCAAAGCTTGGAAAGAGAATTATCATGAGAACCGGGTGATGCATAGAAATATTGACAGAATTGTTGAGAAGATGGGAATTCCATTGAAGACTATGGCTATGGGTTAAAGATCATCTGGTGCACGTTCACAGGGCCCCTGTCCAATTCATGGTCCGAAGATCCAGACTGTTGATGCAGACAATTCCAGACCTAGTGGTCCTCGACCAGGTGGCAAGTGACCTGGACCATCCCTCAGATGACGAAATGACGAGATCTGCATGTTTCATGGGCTAGGTGTGTTTCTGTATACTGTGTCCTTTCTAATCCCATATGTTTTATCTCTGTTGCTAGTCTATGGTTATGAATATGTTAGCAAAAGGAGTATCCGAAGTGTTGTAGCTTCTTTTTGTGACAGACAATGATGTTTTCAGCTGTAATAGGGAGAAGGGAGTATAAGGTAGGCGCAGGGATAAAGAAGAAGAATTTATTTATGTGAAGTTATGTGTCTTAACAGTCATGTTGACATCTGGAGTTTCCAAGCCCTAAAAGTCATGATTTTGATGTGCATACTAAAGGCTTCGTTTTAATATAATCTTCTTGCTTAAACAAATGTTTTTGTAGGGCTCTGACATAACATAATATAATATAATATAATAGTCCATGCAAACCTATTTCATGGCCATAACTTTTTGTCTACATTGTTCGGGTGTAGGATATGGGGCTCTCAAATTGCCCCCATATCCGTCCATTGAAAACTACACCTCTGTCTCCTGGCGACACCTCGCGTTCACTAGCTCACTCTGTTCCATCCTGTTCTGGGACCACGGAGCATGTACAAGGTCATATCCAGGGGAAAACATGATGTGACAGCAACTTAACCACTTATGAAGGTGACGCCCCTCTCGATGTAATGCATGCCCTATCAATATTGATATGCACATGCGAGCATTCATGCATTTTCCAATGTCTATTTGTGAAATTTGAAAACAAATGGTCGGACTTTTTTTTCAAATTTGAATCTATTGAGCGGGTATTTTTTTTTTCAAATTTGAATGTAGTGAGATGGAGGAAATTTTTACTCGGTCTTGCATATCACAAGCCCATCCTAGTCTACGACAGTGATAATGAACCCAAATACCTTCACTGAGTTGTAGGTCGAGAAAGTCCACCATGCCCATGTGGTGTATGGGATGATGTGCTCAGAGGAGTCATAAACTTGCTTGAAGATGGTAATAGCCTTGCTCTTAGGATGACGATTTATAGTGCGATTGCTTACCAGATGAACATCAAGAGGTTTTACGCCAAGGTTTTTGTCAAGGATCCCCTTTTGAAATGTGCCGAAAACCTTCTGGTTTGTGTTGACAACGTGACTCAGAAGGAGTGACGAATGAAGAGTAGGACATGAATAAGGGAAGATGGACAACAACTGATGCTTGACAAAGAGAAGACTTTGTATTCCCAGAGACATAATGGCAAGGATGACATCTTGGAATACCTACTCGAATGCGTATCTTCTCCTCCCAAAGTGGTCGATTTTGTGGGGACATCACACCATATTCAAAATAAGCTAGGATTTTTAAGAAGGCAAAGGAGATTATCAAGAGTTGTCCCAAATTGAAAATAGAAGAACATAAGAACCTGGATTCGTGCATCATATAGTTATACATATCTTGATGGAACGGAGTTGGCTGGCATTCGACAAGTTCGTATCCCAACAGAGTGAAGAAATCAAGTGTTGGATCGGGCATGAATGTTAAACATTTATTACACGATACGATTATACCAGGAAATGGACACATGCATTAAAGTATTCGACAGACATAATCAAGATTCTATCAGTGCCCTTATTTTTTAGTATTCAAACTGCACCCCTATTAACTAATAGTAGACATAACCTTGTGTTTATGAACATATCGATAGAGGAGACGAATATCATAGGATCATGTTGTAGGCTTTAGATGTTGAAACCTTAAATTAAATAAATAAATTATCTTAATAGTGATGGTCTTGGACAAAATATAAAAGGGCAATGGGTTTTAGGATCATTTTGTAGGCTTTAGATGTTGAAACCTTAAATTAAATAAATGAATTATCTTAATATTGATGGTCTTGGACAAAATATAAAAGGGCAATGGGTTTTAGGAATACCAAGGCTCGGTCTAGATAGCATCAATTCATTCGTGGGTGATAAAGAGCAAATGCCAACATGAAACTGTAATAAACCCAAGGCTCGATCTAAATAGTATCAATTCATTCGTGGGTGATAAAGAGCAAATGCCAACATGAAACTGTAATTTCTAAGTAAGTTGTTATAAAATTTGTTTTGGTTCGCAGGTGAAAATCTATTTGCAAAAATGGTATTGTAATTGGTGTGAAATATATGCATAATGTAAATGGTGTGAAATATATGTATTCATGAACCCAGAGTTGTGGCTTTGTTGATTAATTGAACCTTTTATATATGTTCTTCAGGACATAAATGCTTCCTTAAACTTTATATGTGTTCTTAAGCTTTTCCTTATTTATGATGATTGCGTTGTTTTGTTGTGTACTAGTAAAAGTTTAAGATAATTATAAATACGAGTACGAAGATTATGTAAAATTCTTAATTTTTGAATGAGATTTTACATATGCAATGATGTCTTGGCGAGTGTTTAAGCTAGTTTTTAACACGTCTACAATACACCACACCATTATGGGATGGGTTTGACTACAAGTACTCATAGAAGAGTTGTTGACTGAAACACAACTTCTAGCTAACAACTTTATTTTTTGGGTATTTTTTATAGCAAACAACATGATGTTGATGTTGATTTTTAACTTTATCTTGGTTTGTACTTCTTAGGTATATGTATTCTTATGCTTTTAATAAGCACTTTAAAAAGGTTGTATATCTTAAAACTAGCAATTGTACCTAGGGGTGCAATAAAAAACGCCGTATTGCAAGCTAAGCAAGGAGATGTAGACATATACAGACAATTTGAAGTGTAGATACAATATTTTAAAGATATTATATTCTTCACATAATTGGTCATTACATTATCCGCATTTCAAAAGTAAACATGAAAAAATATTTATAAGCCTTACTAATACATAATAAAGGTTATATATCTTAAATACATATTACTATTTTAATTAGTAAATATTATATATTGATCCTATATTAAAAAATCTAAATATATATAATTTTTATTAAAAAAATAAATATATATTATTTATATTAAAATGTTATTGTAGCAAATAAAAAAAATTGATTTTTTCAAAAGTTAAACAAAAGTATTAACTTAATTAAAAAAAAAGAGTGTGAAGATAGAGCTTCTTGCTCGATGACTATTGAGAATTAAGATCTTTATTGATATTACATCCAAGTTATTAGTTAATGCTTACTATCAATAATTAATAGTGAAGCAAAACATTGATTAAAAATTCAAATACATAAATATACTTGACAAGTTTATCTATTTTCATTTTAGCTAACCCTTGCGTAAATTGCTACCACTTGGTGTTTGTTTTTTAAATGGTAAAAGGCAAAAGCTCCAAGTTGTGGGTGATAAAATAGAATGGCCTCTCTTATGGTCAAAGGCAAAAAGCTACCACTCGAAGACAGCTAGTACCAAGAAATAAAATCCACCACGCAAAATGGAGTACCAACGATATCTAAATTGGAAGCGTTTTATATGCATGTAATTGATGGGCTCAGGAAGATGATCGCCATCAAGTGTAGTAAGCCGCCCCACAGCTGGTTCAGAAGCCATCAGGCTGTGTCTATGGATCTTTCCTTTCCTTTATACCAGATCAAAGAACAAATACATTGAAGGCTTTGCAACCATTATCTAACGGGACTTAATCTGTTATGTCCTATGGGCCGGTTTGCTAGAGATTAGTAATTTGGTACTGTTCTCATATCAAACACTAGTGAAACAATCAACATTGCGTTAAACATTAATGTGGCAATGTCACCAAGAGTTTATCTATTTGTCTCAAAAAGACCAGAACCAGGAGAGTCCATAAATATAAACAATAAAGTGTAAATGGCTCTGCCCATTAAAAACAAACATAACAGAGCAATTCATAGTATGATACTGAATGCTTCTCTTCAAGTTCCCTTGAAATCCATAGGGTAACGAAATCATCACCAGCCTTGTGATCTACAGCTTTGAACAAATCATATCTATGCAGGACTATTAACTCTCACACGCTTCTGTCTAACATCTCTCGATATCGTTGAAAATAATTTTGTTTCTGCAAAACCATTTGGCTACAAAACCTTCGAATAAAATCCTACGCAAAATTGTCGATCTCGTTTTCAACCGAGCACGTAGACATTCGTGGGCCCTCCTGCAACAAAAACAACATTTCTAGGGTTATCAGCAAAGCCGCTCTGATTCATGAAGTGCGGGCGATAGCTACTCCAATTCTCGAGCCTTCTATTGTTTCTCATTTCCTCCTTTATTTTTTTGAATTCTTTGTCTTAAAGTTAAACTTCTTAAAGCTTACTTCTAGCCTTTTTATGGTTGTATTTGCCTGATCATACTTCCATTTATCTTCTTTTCTAACTCCTTCATGTGTCAATAGAGGCCTCTACCATTTTCCAAACTCCTATAACTTAATCTTCTTCTCAACTTCTTAATTTGTCAAACTCCTAGAATTGTTTGTTTCTCATAAGAAGTACAATTCCATCTTCGTTAATTTAACCTCTTTAATTCCATATATTTTATATTAAATTGTTTATTTTATTAAATATTTTTAATAAATATTTTATAAATAGTAATAGTGTAATAAATGTTTTGAAAATAAGATAAATATAGATTATGTATTATGTAATAAATGTTTTGAAAATAAGATAAATATAAATTATATATTATTTAATAAATGTTTTGAATATAAGATAAATATAAAATATATATTGTATGAAAAATTTATTTAATGAGACACTACCTAATAAAATTGGTTAAAATGATTCATTAATTAAAAAATACTTGTTGAAAGCTTTAAAGTCTTGACCAATTTTGACAAAATTAAATGTTTTTTTTTATACTTGTTTTTCTCTGAACGTTCCTTTTGCACCATGAATTGCTAATTTTACTTCTAGATATCGGTAAAGAGTTGTACACATTTAAAAATCAATATAGTATGAATAAATAATATTAAATTCGAAAATAAAGTTAGAGAATTAAGCATAGTGAATGGTCAGCCCTCGTTTCCGAGTGTTGAATGTCTAGATTATATTATGTTACATCAGCATAAATTAAATGCCATTTGGCCGCACCATCAAAACAAACACGCGATGCATGCTCGATAACGCGTTAATATTCCATGCTAACATCACATCATCGTTCAACGCGTCGACTGATGTGTGGGGGTGCCTTATTGTCACCACTAATAGGCTCCTCCCCGAACATGGCTAATAAGCTGGGGTCATAACAGTGTCAACCAATGTCCCTAGTCGATGGGTCAAGCTCCCGGGTCCTTGATCGATGAATTTATCTATATTTATTCGCTTTCGAGAGATGGTAATGGGATTCTATCATTTACCTATTTCTATTAATTGAGATGGATAGATAGATGGACCCTTCTGCCCACCCAGGTCTTCCCTCTATAAATAGGAGTTCATCTTGATCAATTGGATTTCATCGAATCAAATCTCTCTTCCACCAGGAACTGAGCTAAGCAATGCCATTATCTGAGGCGGGGTTGGAGCGGAAGGGGTTGCGAGGGATGAGATCCTGGCATGAGGAGATGTGAACCAATGGATTGAAAGGTCTATTTCATCTTAGAAAGGTCTATGTGTCCAGTTTTCAATCGATGTTCTATTAATGTCCCTGTAGTGATGAGCCTCCTTCGGAAGGAATCAGAATGACCGGATCTCCGCTGGAATGAATCGATCTCCTGGGTCCATCTATTGGAGGGAGCTCCACGGCATACCGGGAATGAAGCTTCTTGGTCGGGATTTCAATTGGGTGGGATAGGTTTGCTAGCTATATGCCCCCCCCTTGCCAGGGGTAGAAAGGAGATGCCGTTGGTTGTTAGGCCCTTGCATTGCATTGACTCTCGAAGCTCTTTTATAACTTTGGCTTCATTGCTCTAATACCTAAAGAAGACCATCCTAATCCATTTAATGCTTTCAGACCCATATCACTCTGTCACCGTGTTGACAAGATCATATCAAAAACTTTGGCTGTGAGATTAAAGAGGCTTCTTCTATCTAAATGTATATCTTCTAAGCAGTTTGGATTTTTGGAGGGTTTACAAATCCATGCAGCAATAGGGTTAGCACAAGAAAGACTTAACTCTATGAAAATAAAAAATATGCCTGCAATGGTGCTATTTAACAAAAGTTTTTGACAAAGTGTGTTGATTATACTTGAGACCAGCCTTAATTAACATGGGTTTCAATCTGTATTTGGTGAGCAATATGACTTATGTAACGAAGGGAATGCCTAATAGCTACTTACTCTTTGAAACTGTTGTATTGTCCCCAGTTTCGACCCCATTTGCATGATGTATATAATGTAATTAATCGTGGTGAGGAGCTCAAGGAAAAGGCCCCACCATCGATTTGTGTGTGTATGTTTCGGCAATAGGTATAGTTGCCGATGGTATATCGTGCCGTATGGCACATTATAATTGGCATCATGTAAATACGCACATCAAATAAAACTAAAACCACAACCAGCTACGACAGTGCAACGTTGAATGAAAATGGCATGGTTCCAAAGGATAAGGGGTGGGGGATGTCAAACCTTGGTCTATCGGGAAAAACCCATGTTTCACCACCTTTGTTGTTTGTCACCTTTTTGTCTCATCCAACCTTGTCAACCTTTTTAATGTTTGTTGGGTAGCTGAGGAGTAATGGCTGCTGGTGGTTGAGGCAGTTAATGCCTTTGGGAGTGAGGTGGCAGGACTGTCAGCCCTTTGCCCACCTGCCCACTCCACCCACGTCTGTCCATTCTTCTCCCTCACGTACTCTTCCTCGGCCGGTTCACTCTCGCGCAGAGGTCGGCTCATCTCCTCATGCGTCTGGTCTTCACCTCCACCGCCATCTTCAGCGTGGTCTGTTTTTTTTCCTGCTCGCGCACAGAGGTCGTGGTCTGTTCTTCCTCACGCACAGGAATTTTTTTGTGGATTTCCTCACGTTGAGAGAAGATGAAATCGTGGCTGTCACTCAGGATTTTCAGGTGTAAGAGCCATTTCCACACTCAGGGACTGTGTGTAAGTTTCCTTACTGAATTGCGGCCGTACTTTTGTTTCCTCTGTGTGATGCGGTTCGGTGCAAGTTGCACTCACGCACAGACTGTTTGGGTCGTTTTCCCATGTTGTGAGCCGTGCTCACTATTTGTGTTTTGGGGCTGTTGTCTCCCCCATGTGTTTTGTTGGCTGAGGTTTCCAATTTCGTTTTGGACCACTGGGGATTGCCAATCCGTTGGATGTGTTCTCTTCTGTCCATGCTGGGAGTTGTTCTTCTCCTTTGTTGGGACTGTGTGAGTTGCCAGTCGTCACCTGGAGGAATTGAGGATGCTGTTGGCTGAGTTTTCCTTGTTTGGAACCATGGAATGCTGTTATCATTTCATTGTGTGTTTGTGGCTGCTGAGGTACCCTGGTTTGGGTTGCAGCTAAGTTGTTTTGGCCACGTTAGGGCCAAAACCAACTCTGAGTTGCCTTGTAGGCTAGAGCTGTGTCTCACCTTTCGTTTGGGGATCATTTCTGGTTGTTTTGCCTTCTTCACAAGGCTGTGAAGGGATTGTTTGGATGCGTGTAAGCAGTGGTTGGTCTTCGGACTGTGCTGGCTTGGCCGCTTGTTCAAGGCCTGTTAAACCCGACAGTGCTTGGTTTGGCTGTTTGGTGCCCCTAGGCTATGTATAAGCCTGCAGTTGACCCTTATCCTTGGAGGAATCATGCCCAGCTCGGGGGTGGCAGCATTGCTGAGAGACTGATGAGCACACTGGCCTATGGTTGGGTGGAACGTTGCAGTGACGTAGCTGGTTGTGGGGTTCTTCATCCATAGATAAGTGCTACTAGTCTATCTCTGCAATTATATTGATGTTAAATGAATAATGACAAACATGATGAATGCTGGTTGTATGTAAATGTTTGCTTCCACTGTATGATTGAAGAATTGTGCATTGTGTTATACATGTTGTTTAAGCTTTTAATTCTCAGCATTGATTTATGTTCATGAGGCTGTTTTCCCAGCTGAGCTTGGTGTTCGTCACGTCCTCCTCGCCAGTCTGAAGGATGGGGACGTGACAACTGTACTCTTTTTCCTTGGCCCGTATACACCAGGAGTGCTCAACCAAAGAGACCCATAGCCCCTATTTGGAATTCAGTCTTTTCATAGCTCTTCCTTATACGAATACCGCTATATATCCCTTACTTTCCGACTGGCCTATTTGTTACAGTTTATCCAGCATGTTATTACTTTTTGCACATCGCCTAGTTTTCTGACTTTTGGTACATTCCAGCCAACATGTGGAGGGTTTCTGCACATCCCAGCCTGTTCCAACTTTTGGGACACCCCACGTATACCCATGATCCTCCAGTTCGAAAGCCAGTAGCAAAGGTGAAAACAAAGGCAAGAGCAGAGCTGGCAGTTCGAGATCCTGACCTTCATGATCCAAACCCTAGTGATAAATATCACATCACTAATAAAGCGGTAAAGGATTAGTCACTAATTTGGAATATTATGTTACATCATATGGTCCACCCGTTTCACCGCACCATCAAAACAGACACGCAGTGCATGGTCGATGACGCGTTATTATTCAACGCACAACATCAATCACATCAATGTTCAACACGTCGAGTGATTTGAAGGGTTGTTTAGTACCCATATCGCCAATTTTTAGCTCATGGCCATTTTTAGCTAGCTTACAGTTTCCACATATCAAATTTTATAGGTATCTTGCAGTTTCCACATATCAAATTTTACAAGTATCATCTTATTCTTTGTTTATCAGGCCATACATTCTCCTGTATCTTTGTTTATTAATGGCAAACTTGATTGTTGCTTCCGCTTCTAGCACAATAGGTATTTATGTCTCCAGGCACTTTGTAGCATATTACTAACAATAATGTGATCATTTCATAAAAGCCCTCCTCTTCTTCTATAGTAGAAGGCCATCAGCTCATGCAGATTGTTATTGTGCAGAGAGTGGTCCACGAGCTTCCCAGTGCCAGGAAACTCCATTATCTTCTATCAGTGTTCCAACAAAATATGAGGAAAATATCATAATAAGTAGGATGCTTTTATTTATGTCTCCTGGTATTTTATTCAGAAGTCATGTGACAGAAGCCCTCCTCTTATGCAGTATGAGGCCGTCAGCTCATGCAGATTGTTATTGTGCAGAGAGTGGCCCGGGAGCTTCCCAATACCAGGAAACTCTGTTATCTTCTACTATTGTGCCATCGAAATCTGAGGGAGATAGGACAGTAGGTAAGTGCTTTTATTTATGTCTCCGGGTACTTTGTAAGATATTATTAATAAAAACGTGGTAGCTTTCCAGAAGCCCTCCTCTTCTGCAGTAGGAGGCCATCAGCTCATACAGTTTGTGGTTGTGCAGAGACTGATCCAAG
>LPNX010810261.1:2393-27645 GCA_001517045.1 Pseudotsuga menziesii | reverse complement strand
AGTTTTTTTGGACAGGGATGAAATGAAGAAGGGAGACAAGATCTCCTCCCAAATAGAACAAGCTATAAGTGATGCTTCTGTGCACATAGAAATATTTTCTCTAGGGTATGCACAATCTGATTAGTGCTTGAATGAACTTCTTCTCATGAAAGATTCATTGAAAAACACCAGGGTTACCATTTTTCCAATTTTCTACAAGATTGACCCTTCTATGGTCCGCTGGACGAACAAAAGAGGAGCGTACTTTGAAGCCCTGCGGGATCTTGAACATAAAACAACAAAGGACTCTCAAACTGGTGAAGAGATGCCACGCTACAACCTTGAAACTATTCAGAGTTGGAGAAACACACTTTCTTTTGTTGCAGATCTCAGCGGTTTCACAGTGCGTGGGTGAGCTCCATCTCTCACTTCCCCTTCCATTTCATTTGTTCGATTGGCATTCGCTGCATGATATATTTATGTAGGATTTTCTCCCTTGCATATTTACTGATCTATTCAGGGACGAGGACGATGAAGTTGAGCTCTTGGATAGCGTAGATCAGATCGCCAGATCAGCAGGCAGCAGACATTTAAGGAGGAGCAGGTGTCAGATTGCCAGATCAGCAGGCAGCAGATAAAATTCGACGAAAGAGATTAACCCCATCGTTGGACGAAAGAATCCTACGGCTGGGAAAAAAAAAACATTAATTGGGGGAGTCGACTCCCACTTGTTAAACGCCTTACGGCGTACAAATCAGTTTAAATTATGATAAAATTAAAGTTAAATAACTAATTTAAATTAGTTAATAATTCTTTTAAAATGTAACTAATTTTAATTTTAAATAAGATTATTATCTTAGCCAACACGACGAGTTACTACAAAAACTGTCTTTGTACAACATATATTCATTTATACAAGCATTTGGGAGCGACGAGTAACAGTATGTTGTTGAAACAAACTTATAGTGATGTCGATGTGTATTCGAAATTATTGTCATGTTTAAGTTTAATGTAACGAACGCCTAAGACTACCCGTTTTTTTTAACATCTATATGTCGATGTCGAGTTCAGGTGCACTCGTTCAAGTGTAAATATAATATAAATACTATCTATCTACTTCAGTTACATTTTCGAGCTAATTATTACGACTAAATTGTTACTATATAACTGTTATCTAAATCCTTCAAATTACAAGTTCAAGTAGTCTAATAATATAAAATAATTATACTTTTGGACTTAAAAATTAAATTTTAATACAAATTATATGTAATTAAAAAAATTAAAATATATATACATGGAGAAGTATTAAATTGATGATGATGATGGTTAACGTCTTTTGAGACCTAACTTTGGTCTATCAGACATAAATAAATGAATTATTTAGTTTGTTTTAAAATTGTATTTCTATGCTCAAAGAGCTTGGAGAGAAGTGTCCCGAGCTCACTATAATTTTGACAAGTTAAAATGATAGGAAGGTCGGTATTGCAACGAAGATTAAGGAACTGAGATCTAATGTGGGTGTATGCAGGGCACTCTAAGAGGAAGGGATTTTCATCCTCAATGTTCATATTCTCACAGAGATGGTAGATCCTTTCCACCCATGGTGTTTTAGGAACTGCCCAACGACCTGTTTCACTATGGAGCTCGTGAGAGTTCGTTCTTATCTTGGCTATATTAGTTTTTTTCTTTGAACTAGTTAAAACAGAGAGATACTTTTGATCTTATAGAGTAGGGTTGATGACCTCCTTATAATATCTTAGTTTTCTTGTAGCCTCTAAATTTTTTTCACACCACATTTTCTCTTTAAACTTAGAAGTAACAATATTTTTAATGTTATTAATATTTTGCAATGCAACAATTTCGTCGATCTCCCAATGGTTTAACCAGGCCCTCGTATCTTTATTCCAACCTCGCTCGAGTCTTAGGTGGTTTTGGAAGGAATTTAAAGCTAGCTTAGGAAGTCTATGGTCTCCCTTATTTATTGATTTTGTGCTTGTATAACAGGAGCCTAGTCGAAAGACCAAATTCTATAAGGAGAATAGGGTAGGGTGTATTGCTTTTAATTTTGAGGTTATACGTATATATAAAATTTAATAAATGTTACATATTAAAGATACTAGATTTAACACAAAATGAAGGTAAGAATTAACTAGTGTATCTATATGTTTAATCAATATCTCAAATATATTTATTTAACTACTGCAAAAATTAAGGATACATTATATATGTACAACATGAGTGGGCCTAATGGTTAAGAGCATGCGTTTCTTCTTAGGAGGTCACAGTTTCAAATCCAGAGGGGGGTAGTGTATGTACACCTTTGTAGACTTTAGCAGTTAAATCAATGTGTAGAGGGGGGTCCCTTGTCCCACAAACAAGGGGGTCTCAGTGTCTCGCTTGGAGGTGACCTTAAAAATAGATTATTATTATTATTATTATATTAAAATTATGAACCACGCTATTAACAACACATATCTTAATCCATTGATAAAATTTTCTTGAACTAATACAAACTATATATTTTTGTAAACTAAGTCAAATCATATAAAAGAACTAAAACCTATATTTAAACTAATCCTAAGACTGCATAAAGTAAAGATTAAACTCTGTTACACAACTATGCATAATAATTATGTATATATATAATTTCTTTTTATCCTCCTGCAACGGGGGCATTATATTTTAAACCACAGACTCTTGAAACCACGCATACATAGGATCACTGCAGTTCTCCAGAGTGTCCTTGTGTTTTGGTTCTCTATGATGCGTATTCCGGCTAGAATCATTTCCTGCATCCACAAATCCATCTTCAATTACCTTTGGCGTGGGAAAGGCATGACATACAAGTATCATTTAACCTCCTAGGAATCTATTTCTAAGCTGAGATCATTGGGAGGATGGGGCATCAAGCACTTGAAACGCTTCAACACATCTCTCTACGCCAAGAGTCTCTGGCGCGTATTAAATAATGGAGATCTCTGGGGCAACATTATTCGCTGTAAGTATCTTAGAAGGTTGCCTCTTGTCTCCTGGCTAAGATCAAACCATTACCCTCCAGTCAATTGCTCTCTGATATGGTGAAGCCTGGTGGAAACTCTCCCTATTATCATGCCCAATCTAAGTTGGTTGGTCGGCAGGGGCTCACAGGTATTTATTGGAATCGATCCGATCATCGGCATTGGAAGCTCATACATTCTCTTTAACCAATTGATCAATCTTATTCATGACAAGAACCTTTACGATCTCATCGACATTTTCTCGATCGTGGAGATGGGGAAACCCAACTGGATCAATGCACAAGAACTCAACCTCCATGATGACATGGCGCATGAATGGTCCTCATACACCATCTATCTGGTTGCGTCATGCATATCTTTTCACCTAGCACCTGATAAAATAATTTGAGAGTGTAACAGGTTCAACGACAATGTCACAGTGAAACAGATGTATCATCACATTGTTGCAATACATGCATCAAGCTCGACGGTTGACATACTATCTAGACTCTGGGATGGACGCCTTCCACTGAAAATGTTTTGTTTCACTTGGCTCTGTTATCATAGAAAAATTCTCACATGGGACTCATTGCAGAAACGTGGAATCATCGGGCCAGGAAGGTGTCATCTATGCTCATCTGATTATGAAACCGCCAACCACATATTTGGTGACTGCGCATTCTTTCAAACCTTTTGGAATTATATGTGCCTCCATTTCTCGATCTCTTCTAGATGAGACCGACCTTGTTTGTCTGACAGTATTGGACATATCTTACAAAATTCCTCCTTATCAATGGATGTAATCGTCTGTATGGAAGATGAGAGACTTGATTCTCTTTCAGCATGGAAAGCCAGACCCATACACAACCAGTCTAAAAGCTATTAGCTGGCTTCGCTCGTATGGATCTATGGCTCCAAAGGTATCCGACAGGAGAGTACTCTTTCCATTGATTGACCAGCAAGGTATTGTGGGATTTTTCGATGGAGCTGAACAAGGAGGCTATTGTGGAGCACGTATGGTCACCATATTAAGTCACTATTTTTCTTATAAATTAAAATTAAGTGTTGGATTTGGAACAAATACAAAAGCATAAATTAAAATTAAGTGTTGGATTTGGAACAAATACAAAAGCAGAGCTCCTCGCGCTCTAGGGATTATTGTTTTTCACCAAAGAAAAGGAGATATCTCCCGCTATGATCCTTGGGGATTCTAAAGTAATCATTGACTGGGCTAAGAGTATCCACTACATTCATATTCTCGAGCTCCATCATTGGATCAGGAAGACCAGGCATCTCATCAACCATTTTCAGCAAACCACCTTCTGCCATACCTTTCGGGAGCTAAATTCTAATGCAGACTCTTTTTCCAAACATGCCATTGGCACAGAACTGGAAGCCATTTATTGGACATTGTATCACGAAGGAACCAACATTGAACATGGCACTCTTCCCACTAGCTAGCAGTTTAATCACCCTATTGACCAAATATGTAATTCCCATGGACTATATCATGATATGCTATCCAGACAAAAATCACGAGAGATTTATGCTCAATCAGTAGATCCAACAGATACGAAATTACGTCACGTGAGGATATGACCATAAAATAATGCTGAAACTCTGTATGTAAGACACAGCATGAGTGGGCCTAATGGTTAAGAGCATGTGTTTCCTTTTAGGAGGTCACGGGTTCAAATCCAGAGGGGGGTAGTGTATGTACACCTATGTACCCCTTGTCCCACAAACAAGGGGGTCTCATACACCAATTTGGTGTCTCGCTTGGCGGTGACCTTAAAAATATATTATTATTATTATTATTATAACTTTCTCTTAATATAAGGTTGTTATTTCTATGTGAAAAAAAAAGACACAGGTTAGGCTCTCAAGTAGAAAACACATACAGTCATGTTAGTAAGACACAATCAAACCCTAAAATACATTCACAGCTCAAGGTCGCTTACATACACTGGTTCAACTTATGGATGCCCTTAGCAATTAACTAGTCGTCTTGTTTTTCCACAATTTGCATTGACCTTATCAAAAGATCGATTTCCATAGGTTCGCTAATTACTGAAATGCCTTTTGCTAAACTATCTCCCATCATAAACATAATAATTTTTTTTTAAACATGTATGCTAAGCTTGGAACCAACGGAGGTGGTCACGCTAAAAGTATCTATTAGGTATCCAATTATCATCGAAGGTTTAAATTAAATGGTGATTTCAGGGTCAGGACTAGCTAGATTGTACAATTTTACTTTCTGTAAATTTTGATTTACTATTGTTTTGGTGATGGAAGGTGAGGAATGTCTGAGGAATTGCTACCAAATTTAGTCATGTTTCCTAGATGCTCCATGATTAAACCTTAAAAATTTAAATAATCTATTTACCATGATGACAATCAATACATTTCTCACATTTTACTGTCTCCCACATAACTATGATTTAAAGGCAGGGTTCTGTTCAATTTTGTTTTACATATTCATAATCTAAAAACACCAGTTGACTGTATACACATAACATATTTCTAATATGTATAATAAAACATAATTCAATATCACTAATATTCATAATAGGTCTAACCTTGTTAAAGTGCCAAGATTTGTTGTCGTTGTGGAAGCCAACTTTTGTTGTCAAAACCTTGGTCGAAAACTCATGCTAGCTCACCAAAATATGCTAGTGCTCCACAACTCTTTCAGTGTTGAAATCAACGATGTATGCTTTGGAAGAAATGCCAATCACAGTGAACCCACCCATTTTTTCCCTTTCATTCCCTCAAGGGTACTCTTCTTCACGTGAGATCCCGAGTTCGACTAGATTGACAATATGTGGCTAGAAATAGAAATACAACGTCAGGGATAGGTTGTTGCTCGGAGGCTCCCAACCCAAATCACATTGTATTGACCACACTCTTCCATAGTCGCCACTAAGTCACAAAATTGATTCGTGGTCAAACTATGACAGGATTGAAGAGAAAAAGATCTCTCTCGTCCTCATTTTTCCTCCTTTTATTAACCCTTTCATCAATAACTATGCATCCATGCATCACTTTAGTTAACTCATTATTTACTTAATTATTGATTTGTTTATTTGTTTTTCCCTTTAGTTGGGGTTTTTAAATAATCTATTTTTGCAATTTAGTCTTTAGTTCAGTTTACTTATTTATTATTTATTTAGGATTATTAGTAATTTATTTATTTATTTATCATTTATTATTATTATTATTATTATTATTTATTTCATTTAACATATCATGATATACTTAGATTCTTTATGATCAGTTTCATTATTTCTCTTAGTTTAATTAGGTGTTGATTACTGCCGCATTCTCGTCACGACTAGAATTATCAAAGTGTTATGCTCCCAACATGCCCTTCCGATAATTTCCACATGCAAGGAGTTAGTTATGACGACTGAGCCAATGTTACCTCAGCTCGCTTACCTTGTGAAAATCCAGGTGATTCCTGGGGAATAAGGCTGAATCCTTATTGCACGCTCCCTAGTATAATCTTCGTGAGTGACCGACTCATGATCTACCCTCACGGTATGCACATTTGATGAGATAGAGTTTTCCTCACTCTATTGAAATATCATCATGCTGCTTGTTTTCTAGACTTATAAATATAATTTATTAACCCCGTCACTTGATGCGGGTCGATTGGCAATCGTCTCCCATCACCTGCACATAAAAAAACCCGTGCACCAAATCTCATAAATAAGATTTCAATCATAACATAAATTATCCATCGATCTCAACTGTCAAGGCTTCCTGACTCATTCAGAGTCCATGCATTCCAATGCATCAAACATATAACATTATAAACAAGATTGATATCACCTTCCATAGTTGTCAACTCAGCTAGAGTGTTTGCATACTGATGCTTTCTTGTGTTTCATGTACCAGTCCTTCCTATCACACTCGACAAACCATTAGAGTACATGATACAAAATAATTTCTTTACCAATCATTTAACATTATACAACTTTAAAGATTTGTTGATAACTTCACATGATTTTTCATTCATTTAGAATTAAAATCATAGGGATGTTGCAAGCTAATGCTGGTCACTTATAACGCGTTTGTTTCAATGGACTTCTGGAAAAACAAAAATCTGAATGTCAAAAAGAAATATTAGAGGTACCTACACAACTTTTTGGAATATGGTGTAAGAATATGAAACGTGGACAATCGGATTATCTTCCAGAATATATAAATTTTATTTATGGAAACTAATTATAAATCCCCCAAAACAAGGTTCTTCTAAGGTTGGTTCATTATTTTTTCCCAAAAAATAATGAATATGTTTTCGTTGGTCCACTCGTTTGGTATGCAAATGGTGGAATTTTGTGAAAAAAAATTATATAGAGTTGTAGATAACAGGTGTGTCTAGTGCAGCGTTATTTTTTCATATTTATTTATGTTATATATATTTTTTAAATTAAGGAAGCCAGTGACGCCCTAAAATGACAGGTCAAGCGTTGGTCCACGACATCTTGGTCTTAACATAGTCAATGAACGATATTTTTTTAGGATGTAGGTCTTTGTGTCTTCTTGTGAGGGTTCTTTTCCATTTTCTAAATAGGTGAGCTAATCAAAAGTTATAGCCGAAGAAAATAGCCTACCTTTTGTGTTAGATTGATGTTAGTCCATTTAAAATTAAATAAAAAATAGAAAAAGATAATAGATTTAAATAAAAATTACATATTCAGAATCTACAGATAGAATTACACAAGTGTGTGAATTTTCATTAGCAGTGGACAAGCGTGGCATATGCAAAATCATGCATGAAATATGAGAAGTGGTACAAAACATGTTTTATGTCATAAGATAGTCCAAACCACTTGGTTTGGCAACTCGAACCTAAAACCAAAGCAACCAAGTCATCCACCACGTAGGTTGGAAAAAAGGTGCCTGCCAAAATTCTAAATTTAAATCACGCGTTGGCATAGTTTAAAACATATCACGCACGCACTAGAAGCATGATCACGCTTCTAAGTGCGTACTCGTTAAACATGCATGCATGCATATGTTAAGTTAAAACTTTGTTTTGATTTTATTTTCAAGCATTTGCAATGGAATGATGATGATGAGGAGGAGGATGATGACAATGATGATGATGAGGATGATGACTATGATGATGATGATGATGATGATGGCGATGGCGATGATGATGAACAATGATAGTGATGATGATGATGATGAGGATGATCACGATGACTTTGACTATGATGATGATGATTACGATGATGAGGATGATGATGTTGATGATGACGATGATGAGGATGATGATGTTGATGATGACGCTGATGATGATGATGAAGACCATGACGATGATGAAGACCATGACGATGATGATGAACAATGATGACGACGACGATGATGACTATGATGATGATGATGATGATGATGATGCCGATGACGACGACGACGATGATGATCATTAATAGTATGACTATGATGATGATGGCTATGATGGTGATGATGATGATGATGATGATGGCTATGATGGTGATGATAATGATGATGATGATGATGACAATGATGATGATGAGGATGATGACTATGATGATGATGATGAGGATTAGGATTATGATGATGATGAGGAGGATGACTATGATGATGATGATGATGATGATGATGACGATGACGATGACGATGATGATGAACAATGCTGGTGATGATGATGACGATGATGAGGATGATGACAATGATGATGATGAGGATGATGACTATGATGATGATGATGATGATGACGATGATGGCGATGATGACGACGATGGTGATGATGATGATGATGATGATGATGATGATGATGACGACGACGATGAGGAACAATGATTATGATGATGATGACGATGATAGGTTTAGTTGAAACTTTGCTTTGATTTTATTTTCAAGCATTTTCAATGGAATGATGATAATGAATAATGATGAGGAGGAGGAGGAGGATGATGAAAGTGATGATGATGAAGATGATGACGATGAGGAGGAGGATGGTGAAAGTGATGATGATGAGGATGATGATGATGATGATGACGATGACGACAATGATGAACAATGATGGTGATGATGATGATAAGGATGATGACAATGATGATGATGAGGATGATGAGTATGATGATGACGATGAGGATGAGGATGAGGATGAGGATGACGATGATGATGATGATGATGACAATGATGATGAACAATGATGGTGATGATGATGATGATGATGATGATGAGGAGGAGGAGGATGATGACGACGACGACGATGATGAGGAATAATGATGATGATGATGATAGGTTTAGTTGAAACTTTGCTTTGATTTTATTTTCAAGCATTTGCAATGGAATGATGATGATGAACAATGATGATGATGAGGAGGAGGATGATGACAATGAGGATGATGACTGTGATGATGTTGATGATGGTGGTGGTGGCGATGATGACGATGATGATGAACAATGACGGTGATGATGATGATTATGATGATGATGATGATGAGGATGATGATGATGATGATGAGGATGATGATGATGATCACGATGACTATGACTATGATGAAGATGATTATGATGATGATGATGTTGATGACGACGATGATGAACAATGATGGTGATGATGATGATGAGATGATGATGATGAGGATGATGAAAATGACAATGATGATGATGATGATGATGACTATGATTATTATGACGAGGATGACTATGATGACTATGATTATGATGATGATTACGATGATGATGACTATGATGATGATTATGATGGTGATGATGGGCAGTGTTGGAGGCCTCCTTTACCCTCCACCAGCCATAGGTAAGGAGCCTAAGACCTCATAATGGCACCCATGGGTCTAAGAAGAAAGTAGTGGTGAATACTATATTGTAAAAATACTCGTACATGTGTGAATACCAAGACATTGTTGAAGAACATTAGTCATTAAGTGGGATAAATGTTAGTGAGTAAATGTTGTAAATGTTAGGCAGCAGCGTGCACACGTCTCTTTGCGCGTACGCATTAGTATGCATGCGCACTATTATACACATGTGTGAGCTCATAAATACATGTGAGTGTACTTGTTACTAGTTATAAAAATAGAGATATGGATTCCTAGGGTTGCTACCAATTTTCATGGGTTTTCTACAACTATTCACGCATTTTGTGCTCCTAAACTTTGCAATTTGGCTCACACTCAATCATCAATTGGAAACTCTTTGATCTATTAGATAGAAGATCACTCTTGGAATATAGCAAACATATTTAGTGGTCTTGGAAGTTAGTGGATACATTCAAACTAAAATTTTTCATTGTAAGAAGAGATCATATTGAATAGGTATGGTGAATTGTAAGTAATTGTTTTCATTCACAAGCTTTCGGATCATTTCATTGATTTATGTTTTATCATATGCTTACAACAATATCTTTCCCATAGACAACAATTAATTTCACAAGAAGAATTCCCAATTTCACATCTAAACAAGTCTCATATTCTCCATACAAGATGAAGTATGCAATGTTAACTAATTTACATTTGCACATGAATATATTTTGATTTCAAACAATGATGTCATAGATGAAGTTATCTCTTGAGACTCTTCAATTTAAAAAAAAAAACTTTGAAGCAATCATGGGAGAGGTTCCATAATGAATAGTTCACCAATTTGTCCATATTCTCTATACAAGATGAAGTATGCAATGTAGACCAATAATCATTTGCACATGAATATATTTTGATTTCCCACAAGGATGGCATATATGAGGTTCTCTATTGAGACTCTTCAATTTGTATAAAAAACTGGGAAGCAATCATGGGAGAGGGTCCATACTGAATAGCTCACCAAATTTTCCATGCTCTCCTCTTCATTCTAGATTTATCATAACATGCCTTTGAGCTTGACATGGATGCCTCTACCTCAATGATTTTTCCTTTTTTTCAAGGGATCTGCAACCTCCTCATTGTGTAATTAGTCAATTTGTTCTCTTTAGTTAACTTGTAACTTAATGAGTGTAATTTATTCCCAAGATATCCAAACACCAAATTGTGTCTTCCCTCACAACTAATGTGGCATATTACGTGTAATGCCATCTCTTCTGAAGGTGTTGGAAATGAAGAATATTTCACTCATCTTCTTGTGACTTCCAATACTTTTTGAACACAAAGAAAGTCATAATCCTATAGCTGTAATACCTGCAAACTTGACTCTCTTTACTTGACTCAAATAGAGTATAGAAATGAAACTTTAGTTTGAACATAGAGAGAAACCTTTAATCAACGTTTATGTATCAATGCCAATACTTACCATACTAACATATCTATAATTTAGTTAATTATGTTGGAACACGCCATGTTTATTGTTTAATGGAACTAATACCTTATTTGTTGCTTATTATGCAGGGGTAGAAATCATAATTTTGATAAAGAAACTTTTGGATATGGGCAACTCACGTAACAGAGTAAGAAAAACTTGAAGGAATATGCCCATTGAAAAGGAAAATGAGGTAAGAGAAAAGACCAGGCTGGAAATGGAGAGAGTGAGACATGGTCCATACATTTCCACTGATACTGCAACTGATCCTAATAGAGTTGATGACATAAAAATCTCTACTTTAGAACCATGGGTGAAGCGGTTGCGTCCAACGAACCCAACTCAAATTCCAACATCAACACAGTCTCCAACCAACAATCCATCAACGAGCCATGTTGAATCTCTTGAAGACATAGGTATATTGAGAGACGCTGAGTATCAAGCGTTGGACATAGGAGCAATGATTAATTTTCAATATCTCCAAGAAGACCAAAACCATGTCAAGCACACTCCCAATATGGACCAACATGTGAATGAAGCACCACAACAAAGAAGCCCTAGGATTCATAGCTCATGTCCACCTTTCCTACCTCGACTGTCTAGTGCAAGAAAAAGGACTCCTAGACATATCCATGTGGATGAAAGTTGTCTGTCAGGGCTCGAAGGTAAGTTTCCCAAATGCACTATCGATTGGCAATGTTGCAAATTAATGAAGGAATATTTTGAATCCAAAGGTGATGCAGGTAAATGTCAATTATTACTATGTTTGTTAAAGTTAAATTGTTTAGTTGTTGTTAGGAGAATTCTGGGCATAAAGATGGTTAGAAGTTCAGAGGCTAACAATCATATTGTTAGAAATATCCAATCTACTTTTAATGCGATTGGGACGACGTCTCATACTAAAGATCTTTGTGCGGCTCGTCTTGTGTTATCAGAATGAGTTGTAAGCAAGTCCACATGAAAACATCACCTCCTTTCACACACTTATCACATTCTTAAATTAAATAGAAAAAATGTTAAGAAGTACTCTGTTATAAGAGAAAATCTTCAAACTCCAGGTGGAAAATATTGTTGGGATTTTGTCGGCAGGTTGCCTCATCGAGATATGAAGCTAATTGATGCTGTTAAGGACTTAGTAAATTTCTTTTGGCATGATCATACCAGACCTTCATCTAACCGAAGAGATGTGCTAAAGGTGAGAAAAGGTTCTATTGAATGTGAACCCCATGTCAAACACTTCCTTGACACAACATAGGATGAACTCTATGAGAGATTCAGGAATGAGCACACACAATTGAACCTGGGCCAAAGGTCCTTTGAGAAATGTAAACCATGGTACGTTCATATATGCATTGATTGAAACACATGTTGTTGTAGATACCATGTAGAATATGAATATTTTTATGACATGTATAAACATATATTTTGTGATTTGCATACTAACCTTGAGTAGGGTTGCAATGAATCCGTAATACCACCAAATGCATCGAGATATTTTATCGTCAACATCATGTGTCCAAGGCATGAAGGACAAAAATACTATGGAAAATCATGTCTATGTGGGAATTGTTCCAAGTGCATTGGGTTTTCTCTTTTGAACCGTTGCATTCATGGAAGCAATGAGCATCAATTTGGCAATATGAGCATGGAGATGCAGAGCTTCAAGTACGTAAACTATCAATCAGATAGTGCGAAGGAAAGTAAAAGGATTGCATTGGTGAAGTCATAGGTGCAAATGATTATTGTATGTTTTTCCTCTTACATGTTCAGTTTATACATATACATTCTTTAAAGGTCACATTCTAATACAACCCTTGTTTTCATGGCAATAGGTACAAGTATGTTATTTTTTGACGAAGTTCTACAAGAAAACTGAGTAGTATGTTCAACATGTGCATGTAGTGCGATGGCAGGATGATCAGTACAGAAAATGCAGGGACAACTTTCCCATTGGGACCATATTGTCAATTGTGGATTTTGAAGAAAATTACATCCTTCAGCCACAAAATGAAATTCAGAGTCAATACTACCATTCCGACCAAGTCAACATCATTGTGCATATTATGTATAGGCATGGCCCTCAGAGCAGCATTAACAACAGGATAATACAGAAGGAAACAAATTTTTACATAAGTGATGACAGATGCCATCATATACATTATGTGCAACATTTTTTTCGAAGTTTCTATGATCAGCTAAAGGAGGGAGATATACATATGGATAAGCATTGGATATGGTTAGATGGTTGTGCGGTCCAGTTCAAAAATGCCCGAGTCTTCTAATGGACGAGTATGTTACATAAGACTTACAATGTGCCGCACATATGGAACTAATTTGAGACTGATAACAAAAAAGGTGAGCATGATGGGGCCGGTGCATGCATCAAGAACGCACTACGAAGGGAGGAGATGAGGTTTACTAGAAACCCCCATATCAAAGATGTAGAATCCATATTTTAATGGTGCTCTGCAACAATGTTAGAATGAACTAAAGTGCAACATACATCAACAGGGGCAGGAAGGTCAATCAGGAATGTTTGGCATGTGGTTGACATAGATCGTTCCCATTCCTATAGTTGTGGCACAGTATAAGGAACACGTGGATTTTATTCGGTTCAAAGCTCAAACAACCCCCTATTTGAAATATGGATGCGGAAACTTGCTTTCTTTTGTAGCCCTTGTAGCAGTGGTGAATGGGATGAATGCAAATGCATGGATTGGGTTGATGATTGGGATCGTGTGTCACTTGCAGTAGACCCACGTGTAGTCATTGAAACAACCCATTTAGAGGAGGGCCAATTAGCGATTTCGACAGACTACAACCATATCTCAGATCTTGTACAACCAGGACACATATATGCAGTTGTTTCCCCGAAAGACAATTAATGTGGCATGGATTATTGGTTGGCATGATGCATTCGAGGTAATCAAATCCTGAATGAATCATTGATTAATGATGAAGGCAATGAATTTCCTATTGGATCGATGGTGGCTGAGGGTGAATATCTTACACTAGATGGGAAATCAAAAAGAAGTAGTGGGCATGTATTCATGGATTACACACCAGGTTCTATGGTCTATCACTTCACAAACTTGATTGTTGGCACAAACATCCATCTACAGACAATGCCAAACAAGAACTCAACCAAGGTACGTTACTTCTTGCCTCATTCAGAGTATGAGAGATTGATGGATAAAATTAGCAATACAGAGGGTCCAGATGGCTATATTGAATGAAATTGGGTAATTGTGCTTACACTCCACTTGGGTAAAACCCTAGTTTGCATAATATGGCCTGGAGGCATGCCTGGGCCATACAGAGTCAGGGGCATCACCCTGGCCATAATCTTGTGCCATAATCCCAATGGAAATGATGGTTCGTCCATCGGATCCTCGATCAACGTTCTATGGCAAGTTGCAGTAGGCCTGTAAAATCCATTCAGGGACACCTGGGCCAATTCAAGGTCGAGGTCCAAAACCAAACCGGGCATAGATTTCCAAATCCATCAGCACCTGCAGGTGTGTTTGGGTATGACCAACATGGGAAAGCCACCCTCGACCGACCGAAACAGGTTTTTGCAGGGCCGGTGCACCATTTCTGGGGTTGCATGGACCTCATTGGGGAAAAACCCTAGTTTTCAAAATCTGGCCCGGAGGCATGCCTGGGTCATGCGGAGTCGGGTGGGAGGCCACCCTAGCCATAATACCATGCCATGATCCCAACAAAACCTATGGTTCATCCATCGGTTCTTGATTCAACATTCTATGGCGAGTTGTAGTAGGCCCGCAAAAGCCGTTCAGGGATGCCTGGCCAATTCAAGGTCAGGGTCCAAAAACCAAACTGGGAGGTTATTTCAATTTCGTTGGCTCCTGCAGGCTATAGGTGTGTTTGGGAATGTCTTCCATGGGCAAGCCACCCCTGATTGTTCTACACAGGGTTTTACAGGGTCGGTGCACCGTTACTAGTGTTGTATGGACCCCATTTTCATGCGACTTTCAACTCGACATAACTCGAAAACCGGAGGTCGGATTGACAAGCCGTCAACTCTGTTGGTCTCCTAGCATGCCATTGCCTCTAGTGGGTCCTCTCCACTATATTTTTATGGGCCAGTGAGTTCATTGTGCATCGGTTTCGTAAACTAGGGTTTTGCTCAGTTTCCTTCAATGCAACTCTCACATTGGTGTCAAATATGCAAAACCATCCACCGTTCCAGTCTTGGTAGTGTTCCCATATCAGAATTGGCCATTCACACTTGTCAGAGCCAACAACATGCAATATTGTTGCTCCGTTTGGTTTTTCGCTCCTGGACCGAGAGTCACTAAGTGTCCATGAACGACATTTTCATGCGACTTTCAACTCAACATAACTCGAAAATCGAAGGTCGGATTGATGAGAAGTCGACTCTGTTGGTCTCCTAGCATGCCATTACCTCTAGTGGGCCCTCTCCACCGTGTTTGCATGGCCCAATGAGTTCATTGTGCATCAGTTTCGTAAACTAGGGTTTTGCTCAGTTTCCTTCAATGCAACTCTCGCATTGGTGGGTCAACTCTACAAAAACCTCCACCATGCCAATGTTGGTAGTGTTCCCATATCAAAATTTCCCATACACACTTGTCAGAGCCAACGACATGCAATCTTGCTGGTCCGTTTGGTTTTTCGCTCCTGGACCGAGAATCACAAAGTGTCCCTGAACGACATTTTCATGTGACTTTCAACTCAACATAACTTGGCAACCGGAGGTCGGATCAACCAGTCGTTGACTCCGTTTGTTTCTTGGCATTCCATTACCTCTAGTGGGCCCTCTCCACTACATTTTCATGGCCCAGTGAGTTCATTGTGCATCAGTTTCGTAAACTAGGGTTTTTCTCAGTTTCCTTCAATGCAACTCTCGCATTGGTGGGTCAACTCTGCAAAACCCTCCACTGTTCCAGTCTTGGTAGTGCTCCCATATCGAAATTTTCCATACACACTTGTCATAGCCAGTGACATGCAATCTTGCTGCTTCATTTGTTTTTTTGCTCCTGGACTGAGAGTCACCAAGTGTCCCTGAATGACGTTTTCATCGAATTTCAACTCGACATAACTCGGCAACTAGCGGTCGGATAGATGAGATGTTGACTCTGTCGGTCTCCTAGCATGCCATTACCTCTAGTGGGCCCTTTCCATCACGTTTGCATGGCCCAGTGAGTTCATTGTGCATCGATTTCGTAAACTAGGGTTTGTTTAGTTTCCTTCAATGCAACTCTCACATTGGTGGGTCAACTGTGCAAAAACCTCCACCATGCCAGTCTTGGTAGTGTTCCCATATCGGAATTTCCCATACACACTTTTCAGAGCCAACAACATGCAAACTTGCTGCTCCGTTTGGTTTTTCGCTCCCGGACCGAGACTCAGTAAGTGTCCTTGAACGACATTTTCATGCGACTTTCAATTCGACATAACTCGACAACTAGAGGTCGGATCGACAAACCGTCAACTCCGTTGGTCTCCTGTCATGCCATTAACTAGAAACCAATAAACCATATACCTAGAAGCTATGTACCTACACTACAACAAATAAACTAGAGTTTCATGAACTACAAGTAGAAACACATAATTGTATGAATTAGAAGTAAAAAATCATAGATGAATTACAAGTATATAGCCAATTAGGGTTTCATGGATTGAAATAAATTCCCATACATAGAGATGTTGTGTTATTTTGGTTTCTCTTATGTAGAACCACTTAGACCATATACCTAAGCTACAAGAGAAAATAGCAAAAAAACTAGGTTTCACAAATTACAAACCATAAACCTAAAAACTAGGGTTTATGAATTTACACATATAACTACAAACTAGGGTTTTATAAAGTAGAAATTCACATACATAGAGATCATGTGTTATGTTAGACTCACTTATGTAGAAATACTCAAACCACCTACCTAAGCTACATGCATAAATAGAAAAAAAACTAGGGTTTCATGAACTACAAACCACAAACCTAAAAAATAAGGATTATAAATACCTAGACGATATACTTAATCTATAAGAACAAATGTCAAGAAAGCTAGGGTTTCTTGAACTAGAAACCACAAACTTAAAATCTAGGGTTCACAAATTTAGACATAGAACTACAAACTAGGGTTTATGAACTCATTATATTTATATCATTATATTTGTTAGTCTCACTTAACTAGAAACTAGTAGACCATATACCTAGAAGATATATACCTGCACTACAACATAGCTAGGGTTTCATGAACTACATTGGATGTAATTTTCCTTTCAATTATGCATGTGTTTGAAACATGTTAGTGGTGTTAATGGGATGCTATCATCATATTGTACAAAATCAACCTCTTTTGCAACCGACATACATTGACATAGACCCCAATCAATCCACTTTTCATGAAGATAGGACTATCAAACTAAGAATGATTTCCAGCCAAGTCAAAATGATTACGACAGTCCAAAACACTAATTTCCAGCTTGCCAAAATGAGTGTACAATCACAAATGCAAGTACTAATGATAAACAAAAGTTGAAATGGCACTTTGAATCAGTGAAAGGTACTATCAAAACAAAAGTATTTCCAGCCAAGCATTTAGCATTATGATAGTTCTATATTTCACTTTTTAGCTTGTCAATACAAAGGTACAATCTTTTAAGTAAACATCAGTGATAAACAATTTTATAAGTACCAAGTTTCCAAGCCAATGGGACTCTTAAACCAAATCAAATTTCCAGTCAAGTAAAATGTCTTATGACAGTCCAAGATGTAATTTCCAGTCAAGTAGGAATGATAACAAGTATATTCACTTGGATTTTGATGACACAATGACTTGCAATCAATTCAAGGCCTTTTCTTGTATTTTGCCAAGTTATGGATGTTTATATACCACTGTGAAATTTGTTTAAGTATGGTTGGGAATGATTGTTTAGATACAGTCCCTTTAGGGTGTCTTTGTGCCCCTTTAAATTAGGTTTTGGACAAATTTGAGGTGAGGGGTTAATGAGTGGGTAAGATAGGAAGGAAAGGAAATGACCTTAGGATAGGATAGGTGGGTAAGAAGGCTATTAGGGCTGCCCTAAATAGGATATTACAGTCAAGAATTAGGCAAGCCGAGAGGAATTTAAAGGACAAAATAGTGACGAAGTTAGCCTTGCGTTAGGGTCTTAGCATGCTAGGAGGTTAGGGCTATGGCTAAGGGAGAAGTTAGGGTAACTTAGGATGAGTTAGCGATGTTCTAGGGTTGTTCAAAATGGATATTATAGTAAGAGATATAGGAAGAGCCATGGGGATCTAAGTAGTGTGTAAATGAAAGGAATAAGCCTTGCTTTAGAGAGAGGGAAAGGTAGGAGTATAGGGAAAGGGTTTTAGAAAGGGTTAGGATAGATTAGAATGGTTTAGGTGTGTCTTATGGCTGCCTAATAGGTAGTATTACAGTCTAGTTTTATAGACAATACTAGGGTTAGGAAAGGTTAGAAAATGGAGCAGAAGGCCTATTGATATGGGCAAGGTAAGTCCAAAACACATGTAATAAATTTTTAGCTTCTTTTCACTATGATGTTTACATGGTAAATATGGTCTAAATCTAGGGTTGGTACTCTCTATGCATTCATTTCCCATACTTTCTTTCATTCCTTCATCTATTGCATGTTAATTTATTCTTATCAACTCTAGGCATAAGCCTATTTCTCTAATGATTTTTTAATGTATGAGTTGTGGAAGATGAGCTATGTTTACTTATTTCACTATGGTTTATAAAAGGAGTGCTCATGAAGCTCTAACCCTAGCTTATGTGAAGTAATCCATGCTTAAGCTTTGAAGTATTTCATTTGATTAGTCTATAAAGAATATGTGACATATGACTACAATCCTAGGCATGCTCATATACAAACAAAAAGGTACTTTATGATGCGAACACGCAAAACGAGTGCGTGCATCCACATATGCATGCACGCACATATACACGTGCATGTCCACATATGAATGCGAGCACATTCACACATGCATGTCATTAGGGGCGCATGCGCGCTCCTATTGTCCACTTTGGAAATCCAGCGTGGAGGTTCGCCGCTGCCGAAGCAGGAGCGCGTGCTCACATCCAAGGGTGTGTGCGCGTTCGTGTTTTTTTCCGCTTGCGCGTTCCCATTGCATCATAATTGGGTAGTAGCTTCTTGCGGGTGCCCAATAATATAATTACATTCATAAATAACCAAATCATAATTCATCCATACGACAAATAATTTTATTCAGTTCATATCTCATCAGTAGTTAATTGCTTCACACATGTCTGGGTCATCCGAAATCGGATTCCCTCAATAATACAACTACAAAGTTTTAGATCTCAAAATAAAAATATCCGAGTTGTTCGTCATAGAACTCCATCAAAGAATATTGTAATAATCTCAAAAAGTCTAACAGGAAAACTGAGGGTGTTACATACACTACCACTTTAGGAAACTTCGTCCCGAAGTTTAGAATAAGTATGGAAAATGTTTATGCATCTCTGATGCATCCTACGAGGTTGTGGAGTTGTGACTATAACTATCCCACTGCAGCTTGACCTGATTGACTAGTCGACATTGGAGCTATCATGTTCGTCGATCCAAAATACAGACAGGTTTAGCCACAAGTGCCCCCTCGTTCGAAATCTCTAAATTGTTCAAGTCCACAATGTGAGATGGGCCTGACATATAATGATGTAACATAGGAACATGAAAAACATCATGCATCCGAATGAAAGATGATGTAAATACAAGAAGGTAAGAAACTAGTCCTAATATTTCAATAAACTCAAACCACCCTACAAACCACGGTGACAACTTGGTTCTTTTGCCAAATTTGATCGATCTTGTATGCGGCCTCACCCGGAAGAAGACTATATGCCCAAACTGATAGCGTAAATATATTCTATGTGCATATACATAACTTTTTTGTCGATCTTGATCCTACTTCAGTTGTGCTTGAATGGATTGCATTTGTTCCTCCATTTTTTGGATCATCTCTGGACCTACTAAAACTCTATCTTCTAGTTGATCCCATCTCAAAGGTGTTCGGAATGGTAGGCCATAGAGAAAATCAAATGGTGCCATCTGAATAGAGCTATGGTAGCTATTATTGTAGGAAAACTATACCAATGCTAAGTACTCTTCCAAATTATGTTATTGATCCATGACATACATGAAGAGCATGTATTCTAGGACTTGGTCAACCCTCTTAGTTTGACCATCTGTTTCAGGATGGTATGCGGTGCTAAAATTAATTTTAGTACCTAAATATCCCTGGAAACTTGTCCAAAATCTACCCATGAAGATTGATCCCCTGTCATAGATGATTTTCCAAGGTATGCCATGCAGTCGCACTACCTCATTTATAAATACCCGTGCAATGTTTGATGCCTGATAAGTCACTTTTACTGGAATGAAATGTGCACTTTAGTTAATGTATCAACTACCACAAAGATGGAATTGTGCCTCCTAGAGGTCATCGAAAACCCAATGATAAAGTCCATATATTTTATTTCCCACTTCAACTCATGGATGACATGGGGCTGTAATAGTCCTGTTGGGTGGTGATGCTCAACCTTCACAAGATGACATTCTAGGCACGTTTCTACGATGTCTACCACATCCTTCTTCATACCCTACGAGAAAAATAGTGGTTTTAGATTTCTCCCTTCTCTAATTCTTCTATGATTTCCCTGTACCGGCTATTAGCTATCTGTAACCTTAGGACGTTCTCCCGTAAGTCCATGGTAAGAAAAAATACTGAGAAGATACGAGGTCATTGACCCAATACATCCGCTATCTTATTGATCGTCCCCTTGATGTACGAGATTTCAAAATCATATTCTCTCAACATATTTGACCACCGCCTTTTCCTGGCATTAATGTCACTTTGGGTGAAAATATACTACATTCCATGGTGATTTGTCTTCAACTCAGATTTTCTATCGACCAAATAGTGCCTCCAAATTTTTAAAGCATATACTACCGCCATAAGTTCCAGGTCATGTGTCGCATATTTCTCCTCACGCAACCTAAGTTTCCTAGAAGCGTAAGCAATCGACCTACCTTCCTGCACTAATACTCCTCCAAACCATTCTTTATATGCATCAGTACATACCAAAAAGTCTTGCTCCATGTTCAATACCTTCAAAATCAGGGTTGTGGTTAACAAATCCTTTAGTTTTGCAAATTCTTGCTCACAACGTTTAGACAAAACAAGCTTCCTATTCTTCTTTTGTAGTTCAATGATAGGTCCTGCCATCTTAAAAAATCCTTCCACAAATCTCTGGTAATACCCTCCTATTCCCATGAAGCTTCTCACTTCGTGAACATTTATTGGTGCCGACCATTCCAATATTGTCTCGATCTTGGATGGATTGACCACTATTCCATTTCCTGAGATGACATGCCGTAGATAATGAATCTCTGTCTGGAAGAAAGAACACTTTGACAACTTTGCATACAATTTATGCTCCCGTAAACATCTCAGAACCATATTCAAGTGCTACTCATGCTCCAAGAACACTTGCACGAACTTAACTAAATACTATTGAAATATGCCATTCATCAGGTTCATAAAGACACATGGCGCATTCACCAGTCCAAATGGTACGTAGACAAACTCGAAGTGGCCATACCTCATTTTGACTGTTGTTTTGGGGATGGGTGATTCCATGAAGGTGGGTAACACTTTTTGGCCAAATTTGGTGATGAAAACCTATTTTTTTACTCATGTGCTAGGTGGAAACCCTTGAAACGCATATATTCCATGTGAATTTCGACTTGTAGTAAAAAACAATTTGTAGAATATTATGTTGTCTTCCCAATGATTTAAAAAAAAATATTCCGATGTCATTTAATGTGTGAAATTTTGCATTTAATGAACTATGTGTCCTTAAACATTTGAATAAGTTAATAAGTGCCTCGTGTCCAACCCAAATATTTCAATCTTACATTAATAATTTAAAAGAAATATGCGAGCATGATCTACACAAAATTCACTATGGTCTGCAAATTTCTTTGTTAATTTATTTCACAATATACAATTATTTATTATTTTTCTAAAGTTACCACATCTGATTTCAGCATCATTTTATACACATGTGTGCCCATCCCAGCTTTTTTCAAAAGTTACCAAAGTTACCAAAAATTATTATTTATTATTTTTTGAAAGTTACCAAAAATTGAAAAACCAAAGATACCCTTTTGAATAAGACACGTCGATGTGTGGGCTATGCATTTTTAAGAAATTTTTGGATGTGTATTTTTTACCCTTCAGATTTTTATTTGAGTTGCTTCAAAGTTGTTGTCAGGTTTTCTAAGTGTAAGTTTTAGAAATAATTAAAAAAAAAAACCCATATGAATGCCAAAACACATGCATTACACCTCAATGGATAGAGGATTCAGTGATGAATCTATCGATATGAACTCCGCTTAGTTCTGTGCCATGAATGCCATGGTTTACACCCCTAGAAGACACAAATAAATATTGATTTTACCGTAAGAGGGATAATTCTCTGTTTTTCACACCCTCGATTGAGGTCTGAATCTTGATCTAGGTATTCAAATCCCTCAACCAAGATTTTAATAGTAGCTCAATTGAGGGTTTATTAGACCCTTATTCGAGGTTCTAATAAACCCTCGATCGAGCTACTATTAAAACCTCTTTTTATAATTTTTTTTGCAAAAGGACCTCAATCGAGGTCTTAAAACCTAGATCGAGTTTTTTTTAAAACCTAGATAAAGGTCTTAAAACCTAGATCGAGGTTTTCTTAAAACCTAGATCGAGGTTTTGATAAACCCTCAATCGAGGGTTTAAGAAAAGCTTGATCGAGCATTTGTTAAACCCTCGATCGAGGTGGTATGATCTCGATCGAGGGTTTAAAAATTGTTGGATTGAGGTATGTTTTTGTGTTTTTTTCGAAAGAGCCTTGCCAAAAAGTGTAACCCAACTCCATGGATGCACCCAAATGCCTTCTTCTCTTATTCTCAACTAATGGTATCCCGATCTCAAATCTATTTTTGAAAATACTGTCACCCCTTTCATTTGATCGAACAAATCGTCTATCCTAGGAAACATATACTGATTTCTGATAGTAGCCTTATTCAATTTCTGATATTCGATACAAATTCTCCACGACCTGTATTTCTTTTTAACAAATATCACTGGTGCTCCCCATGACAATATACTAGGCTTGATGAATCCCAGATCCAAAAGATATTGAAGTTGTATTTGCAACTCATGCAACTCAGGTGCAGTCATGTGGTAGGGATTTCTAGCTATTGATTTATTTATTGGCTTGAGTTCAATGGTGAACTCTATTTCCTGCCATGGTGGTAGCACATGAAGTTCCTCTCGAAACACGTCGGTGAACTGCAATAATATTGGATGTCAACTAACATCTATTGTATCATACTTATAATTTATAGTCGTTACTACATATAACCGACACTTGTTTCTCATGCTTTTCTTTAGTTGCAATGCAGAGATGAACCTTAGAGATACTCCTCATATGGCACCTTCCAATACTTGCTTATTTCCAGAGTCATTTTCAAACATTAGTTTCTTCTCCTTGCAATGTAAAACTGTTGAATGGGACTCCATCCAATCCATTATTACTATCATGTCGTAGGATCCTAATGAAGTGTTATACAGATAAAACTTGGTGACATAAGCCCCTAGGTCTAATTCATAGTCTAGGACTAACAACCCAACCCCTTGGGCTATTCTAGATGCCAATTCGATTGCGTTGAAATGTCATTTCTCGATTGTCATCAATTTACTTATAGTTAGTGCTCTAGGTGAAATAAAACTCTTAGTAGCTACATAACCAATTAATATAGAAAAAATCATACCATTTATCATACATGTGGTTTCCAACACCGTGGCATGATGTTCTTCTTGTCAGTTGTTCACCGCTACATGAATCCAATGAGCTTGACCTATCTTCTCATATATTAATCATCCTTTTTTAAAGGTATCATTGTTGGAAAGTATATATCTTGGTGATTGTTCATGCATATTTATTGGAAAATATCTTATGCTTAAAAGTATATTAATGCATTTCAATGGTACCCTGCATGCATTTCATGTATCTTAGAGTATGTGTACAATGTATGATTGAATTGAGTAAAATGTGTTTAAGGTCATAACTATGTTTCAATTGCTAATATTGAAATTACATTAATAATTTTGATGAAAATTGGTAATCAAGCATATATATTATTTTTGCAAGATGTTAAGTCCTATATTACTTTTGCAAGAAGTTAAATCCAATCACCTCTCGTGTAAGAATGAAAGATCTGTTCTATGTTGCTGACACAACATCCAAGCTCTAGAATTCTCAATTCTACTTGACCATGAACTAGAACCACACATTCATCTAGATTTGTTTAAGCATTAATTAATCATAACGAATTCAACTTGTGATATCAATTCAACAAGAAATAAAATATTTTTCAACACTTCTTATTATCAAGAAATCACTTGCATACCTTAAGAGAGATCACACATTCCAAGTAATCAATTGTTTCAGCAATGTAGGATTTACATACTTTAATTAACTAATTTTTTCAGCAATTTATTAATGCTACAAATGACTAATTGATTGTCACATACCCCAATTTTGTAAAATTATATAATTGCTTTACTTTTATTTTCTGAGACAATATGTTAAACTTAATCCTAAGTAGGATTGATGACTCAGCAGAGTCAACAGTTATGGAGTGTAATTGAGAATATTTAATTAATAATAAATAAATAATGGAGACAACAACATGGGAGAGCTGTTAAAAGAGGTTACTGGTCAAACTGGTTGTTGGAACTAGGTGGAGAGGCAAAAGACAAGTGGCAGCATCCTCAAGCACTTCCTAAGTTGCAGGTGGCAACTTCCATATATTTGGGGTCATGATTCCCCAAGAAAGTGGAATGTGAGCAGGTGGCTCATTAAATGACAGTTAACCCAATTAAGACCTAGGCAATCTTTAAA
>LPNX010810252.1:89456-120032 GCA_001517045.1 Pseudotsuga menziesii | reverse complement strand
AACGTTTCCAACAGCAGCAGAAGGTAGTGAAGAGATGGTTTGACAAGCACAAAGCCGGGAAGAAATACTTAGAAGTAGGAGACCTGGTCCTCAAATGGGATCATTCCCATGACGAGAAAGGGAAGCACACTAAGTTCCAACAGTTATGGGTGGGTCCATTTCAAATTACCGCTAAAATTGGCCCCGCTACCTATATGTTACAAGATTTACAGGGATGGGAGGAAAACTTGCCAGTTAATGGGCTGGTTCTCAAACCTTATTTTTCTTGAGCAGTTTTTGAGCTTTCTGACTTGTACATAAATAAACTATTGTTGAGTTATGATTTCTTTTGTTGTAAGAAAGTCTTTGTTTTAAATAAAGGTGGTTAACTGGTGGTTATGTGGAAAACCTCGCATTTCTGAAAATGGTGAACATTTGTTGAATAGTAGACTGTGGCTTCCCATGTGAATTCCTCCCACTAACTAGCTTCTCGAAATCTTTGTGTGCATTGAGGTCCTACTTAAGCTCCTGTAAGGTCAATTAGACTCAAAAGTCTAGAATACTATGCTGAGGCTCCGCGCACTTTTACACTTAAAATCTAAAGGGCGATGACAGAGGACCCATGGAGAATAGCAAGATGAACAGGATGTTAAATCTAAATGCTCCCATGCCGGATACTAAATGCCAAAAGGCAGATAAGAGTCAGAGTTCATATAATAGCATCATGCTCCAAAGCTAAATCCAGACCATAAAGTACTCATGTGCCAATGATCCTCTCCGTCCGTGAGTTGAAACCTTAAGCACATCACTCACACAAAAGGGCACTATGGGATAGAGGATCCTGAGTTAAAATTCAGTAAGAAAGGCATGCATGAAGACTCTCATTAAAAGAGGATAAGATCCGAAAAGCACAAAAGTTGCTAAGATGGCGTGGGAATGAGAAACAAATGAACATCTCTGTTTATCATTTGCTACAATCCTGTGGTGTCCCATGTTACCAGCTACCTGAAGGAAAATTAATAATGGACTCATTTTTGGCCTCAGCAGAGTTATCCGGACTCTAGAATCTTGACTTTCATCGCCCAAAGTGGACTGATATCAACGATAAAGATACACGCCTCTGTTATTGAGAAATCTATCTAGCTGGAAGAATTCAAGGAATATATTTGTTTTAGGACAGTCTGCTTTTCAAGGAAGAAACCGCCCAGAGATGTAGGTTCACCAGGAAATCGCCGGTTGTTGCTGCCGCAACATTTTCCCCGACTGCAGTTTTTCACTTCAATTCTGGGACCCCTCCTTATCTTGATTGATTTGAATCTAAAGGTGAATTTTGGCGTCTTTGAGTGTCTTTGCTTTAAAGTTGAGCGTGTCCGTCTTGTTGGCTGGTTGCGTTCGGTTCAATGGGAGTAGTGAGATCGGGTTTTAACACTTTTAAGAGTGTGAAGGTTTACCTTAGCGTTTTTTTGGTTTTTTTGGCCTCCTTGAGCCTTAGCGCTGTTAGTTCGTCTCTTTGGATCGGGCCTCTTTCTGAAGTTTCCGAACCTCACATCACCCGCCGTTGCAGCTCCCTGACCAAACCTTCCACCCGACTGAGGTTTCACCCGACGCCCGATTCGCTGTATAAGGCGATGGCTTTAGTTTTTGGTTCGCCCGCCGTTGCGGCCATAGGGTAGGAGTTGATCTCCGATCCGCTTGTCACCCGCAACGTCCGACTTATTGACTGCCACCCGAACCTTTCCTTTACCTTGTCGCCCGCCACCGACTCGCGTCCCGTCCGCCGTTGCGGGTGACCGAACCTTCCAGTTCCCGACCCACTTCCCGCCACCACCCGATCACCTACGACGCCCGTGCTTCCACTCCCCCTCTTTTGGCACTCCTCCGCCGTTGCGGCTCCTGGAGCCTTCTCCCTTCCGATCTAAGATCTGCCCGACTGCCGATTTACCTTTTCGTTGTTGTTCCAAGTCCGCAGTTCCTCATCCGGATGAACTAAGCTAGCTCTTTGTGAATATATCATTATGATTTTAAAATTATTGATGCCTAATCTCTGAATTCAATGGATAATGCACCAAGTTTGTATGCAGAGATCATCTCATGAATCGCTGAAGTAGAGTATCGCGCCGGAAAAAGGCAACGTGAACGAATGACCAAGGCGCCGATGGGACATTTTTCTTTTTTTTAGCGGTTACTGTCAGAAAATAAACGCCTATGGAAATGATGGAGAAGGTGAAACGAACAGGAAAGAAACTGAATCGTCAAGGGCACTGAAAAGACGCGTTGAGGGAACCCAGAGGGGATGAGTTTTAGTTTAAATAATGGGAGGCTCGATGAAAAGAGGGCTTTTTCCCTTAGCAAATTTGGTAACTGTTGACTCGGAAGAGGAACTATTTCGTTTTTTCGAAGTGAACTGCAATTTTGTCTGCTGGAAAGAGTAAAGAAGTGAAATGTACCAATGCTATTCAATGAATAATGCTGAAGAAGAACTATTTCGTGTTCAGCTGTATTTCATGCACTGTGAGGATATTTGATGTTTTGAACCTAAGTTCTTGTTAATTATTCTGCAGTCTTTTCTGGGATGCATTTGCACTATGAGTAATAATTGCTGTTAAAGAATGATCGGTTAACTGGTTATTTGAATATTTGTAGTTTTCATGTGCTGTGGGAAAAGTATTAGCTATCTGTGGTTTTCTTACAGTATGTGATTCTTTATTGCTCATTTAAGATGATAGCCTCGCTCCCTAGGGATAGTTTAGATAGTTAGTTATTTCTGTTCGTATCTGGTTTGTTTGCTTGTGAGCATAAGACGAGAGGTAAGAACCTGCGCATCACTTTGTGACCGCCCCGCTGCATTTGAACCAGCCTGCATTTAATTAGGCATGTGCATATCATTTCCTTTTAAGACAAAATACAAAAACTCGGTGGGCCGGGCCGCAACCGGTAAAGCCTTTGTTTGTTACTTTGACCTACGGTAGCTGGACCGCAAACCGGACGGATTCCCTATACCAAACAGTCAGCGGGCTAGTTGGGAACGCTGATTGGGGAGAATCCCTTACTGTTGCCGCCTGCAAATTTCCAGGCCTCAACACTACCCAAAGCATCTATACCCACTTTCTTGAGTGCGAGTCATCAAAACCATGCAACAATGATCAAGATTCTAACTCAAGGTCAGCATCTCCTTAGGTCACAATGATACAGGTCAAACTCAATCAAGTCATTTTTTATTGGTTTATGTCCATTAAGTTGTAAAGACATTTTTGTTTTACAAATGCATTTAATTTTCCTACCAATGTCTCCGATTGAACTAGTTTGATGTTCATCTTCAAGGAAATTTTTAGATGAAAGAGAACTAGAAAGCTTGTTTTTTAAATATTTGGTAGGGGAATATGTAATTGAACCTTTAATTCAAAACTTGCATGTATAATTGATTATTTGAGATGAAACCAAGATGAAACTAGAAAAATAATTTTCACACCTATCAATTGTAATTTACAACATACTTGAACATCTCCAAGTTGAGGGAATCTTTGATCAATTTAGATTTCTAGATTATCATTTTTTTTATTTCCACCTATCTACTCTCATATTCCATATTTTATCATTTTCCAACCATCAAAGTTTGGTATCCCTCAACGTTCTCATGATGGCATGCAAATCATGCCCATTAGGTCCCTCACTTTGTTATTCTTTTATAAAGTCCCCTTCATAATTACCATTTTTTTCTAATAATATAAGCAATTTTTGTAACTATTATGTGGACTCCCACTGATTTAATACAAGGTTCAAACATCCTAGGTTTGCATCATAGAGCTTTTACAAGGATGTATGAGAGATGTTTTTTTAGTGTGTGTCAATTTTATAACATTATTTAATGCATGTTGAATGCAATTGTTGGGAATTTCCTAGATTGTGTTGAGATTTTTCTAATGCTTGGCATAGTTTTGAAAGAATTTTGTGCCTTCACAAACTTCATCCAACCAAATGGCCATACCCTTGAGCCTCCATTTTGCTTTCTTTTTTCCAATGGATCATTTTTCTTTCTTCTTTTTTCCCTAGTGCTTGAAGTTCACACCTGGAGAAAAGTCCACATTCATTGTTCTCGGACATCCTTCTTATATCCTCTTGATTCTCCTGCTTCCCTCAATTATCTTTTCTTATCCTTAGTTTTTAATCCTTGCATACTTAGCTACAATTCTATTCACATTTCTCAATTTTTTTGGCAAATTTAAACAACGTTGCACCGCAATAGGAAGGAGAATATATACTTGAGTTGTGATCACAATTCTTCCAATTTTTAGAAGGAATTTCTCTAAATTCTTCTTGATTTAGTCATGTTTGATTTTCTTTTAGTAAGTAAAGAATTGTTTTTTATTACAGTAAATAGTACATATTTACATACCAAGCCAAACTTTCCAACTGGGAAAACCATTTGAAATTAATGATCAAATTATTATGACTTAAGTTTGATATGTTTTTGGTCCCCGCTAATATTGGGAAAAAGTTCATGACATTGAATTGATTGGCCCTTGGCCTTAATAGATTAAAAACAACTAGAATACTTGTAGTATCCCAAGGCCTTAGATTTCAAAGTTGTAACAAAGAAATTGTTTATGGTGTCTCATCCTGTGACTTTTAGAAAAAGTAGTAATAAACATTGTAAATAAATAACTGGTAAAAGGGTGAACTCGAGACCATCACTGCTTAGAATTCATCATCATACAATGAAATATGGTGGAGGGGGTATATCCTAGTTCAATAGTACAATTTGGAAAATTTACGACTACACAACCAAAAAAGTTAGTCATGACAGTTTTTTTAGCTAAATGCTACCAAATTTGAGCAATTTTAACTGAAAAAAGGCTAAAAATGACTAATTTAGTCACGGGATGAAAAAAATAACTAGGAAGTAAATGAAAAATTTTAAAATTACTAACTTAAACGACTAATTTATTCTAAGGATAAGTGACTAAATATCAGCTACAAAAAAATTTACTAGGATTTTTAATGTTGAATTTAACTTTGTAGTATACTAATCCCCTTAAGGTCACATGACTTGTGCCATGGATATTTTAACACTATTAACATGAATTATGTGATGGATATAGTAACATTGTTAATTAACTATTAGAAGTTTGATTAAATTATATATGGATGCAAAGACTCAACGTAATTATCATGATGATGTTGACAATGAAATTTCATGATATTGATGATGTTAATCATCATCGTTGTTATCATTAATGATTATTACAATGGAAATATCATGGATAAGGATGATGGTGATGATGCGACCAATTTTGCAATGGTTTACTGAGATTTTTGGAAAGGATTTGTTTCTGGTTTTTTTGCGCCTGGTTTTGAATCTATTTTTCAAGTCCTGTCAAGTCAATGATTAGTTTTATAATGAAATAGTCAATGAGGCCTATGAGAACACTTCACTTCTCTCGACACAAGAGGTAATATGAAAGGGGAAAAACATCAAAACCCAAAATTGACTCTTAAATGTTGGATAAGGGAGATATCGACACAAGAAGTTATATGAAAGGGGAAAAACATAAAAAACCCAACATTGACTCTCGAATGTTAGATAAGGGGACTTAATAACCACGGCCTTTGGGGTCTTACTACTACTAAGGAGCATATATAGCCTAGTGCATGTAGATACACTAACACCAATTTAAAGACCTTATTTATATGCACCAATGTTAGCATGCTTATAATAATATAGAAATGACTAAAATCTATTAATATTGAAATAGCTATAATTATATTAATGAATTAAAATATATATTAAAAAAATATGAAAAGTGATAAAAGAGAAAGCACCTTTCTAGACATCCCATTTCCATGGCCTTGGAATACATAGAGATGTTAAAACCTTCTTGATTCTAATTACAAGAAGAGATGTTCAAAGAAAACATAAACATGAAAATAGATACTCAAAAAAATATGCTATCCCAAGCAATTGTCAACTTAGGGATTGCAATCTCCATTGAGGGTTTTCTGGAGATTTCACCTGTGCTTGGAGTCTAAACTAAGGGTTGTTTTCAAGAGTTTTTGTTGGCCCTAGGAAAATATGAGGAAAAATAACCAGAAGAATGCTCGAAAAGATGAAGATTTCGGTCACAAGACAAGCACAGACCACAATGGAAGGAGCCACGACAGAAGAGGGACAAAGCAAGTCGAGAGGATGAGTTCGATATATTTTTGGTAAAAATCTAGTTAAGCTAATAATGTGCTTTTGGGGTTAAAGCACAATTGTAATTTGGGCCGATAGTGCCTATTTTAGTTGTAACGGGATGGGTTAAATTAGAAAGACAACGTGTTGACTAAAATTTGAGATTCAATCGACGGTTAAATAAAGAAGTGTAAAATCTTATAAAAGCGTGATCCAAGTTGTGTGCTGTAATACTCCAAAAATTCGTAAAAATTTAAAATTTTTCCTATGACATTAAATGTTTACATTCGTCACTTCCGAGGGACATTTAACTGTTAACAGTTAACATAATAAGGATTAAATTAAAACTAATTCCTTTATTAAATTCTATATCTGCATACTTAAATATTTGCTTTCATAAATCATTATTAAAGATTTGATTTAGCAGGTTATGATTTGGAAAAACATTGAAGTGAAACATATGTTTCTTCACTATGTGCGAAATTTTGTTTAACTGTTTGTAAACATGAAGGAACTTCAGTTAAGTCCAAGGCTTACTTAGCTTTTTATCTAATGCAGTGAAGTGATGCTTCTTTTACAGGTCTTTTTACAGGTAAGACGTTTGTAACCAGTTTCCGGATCGAGATTAATTATCTCAACTAGCATAAATAAAAAAGCTAGTATATTTGTTTAATTTACAACTTTGATCAAAATAAAGGAGGTATCGTTGAAACTGTATATTTATGTTTTATTTAATTTCTTGTAAGCATAAATATTTGGAGGATCTGAACATAAATCCAGTTGTTCTTCTACCTCGCTTCGACTGTAACTTGTTCATAAAACTTTCATTTATTTATTATTAGTTTAGGTCCTATATACAATTCTAAAGAAAGATAAATGTGTATACCAGGTCATTTGATACCTTATTACTTGTTACCATGATAGTTCATATGTAGTTTTATAACTACTTTGGTTTTATGGGTTAAGAGTTCATTGTTTAAACAACCTAACTACTCCTAAACTCTTGCATGGTTTAAATCTCATTAAGAGATTTTTTATTATAAGATTTATTATCCTATTTATGCAATTTTAAACTATAAAGACTTACCCATGAGCTACGCTAAGTATTCTATATTCGAAACCTTATTTGTAATCCTTTTAACCAAGGTTCTAACCTATGTTACGAATAGTCTTATTACTTGTTATAAGTATGTTTATACACATATTAAACAAGGTTAAGATTTTTTTTGCACATACAACTATCATTTACAAGGTCCTCATTCTATAATTGAAATTCTTATTTGAGCGAGGGTTATAACTATCATACCTTTTCATTTACATTATGCATCCTATAATATATATATATATTGATCGATTTGAATAAGTTAGTAACCAAAGTTTATGTAAAAACCATTTTATGTGTAGGTTGCTCCAGGGCTTTTGAACTATAGCGCGAAACCCATAGCTCAAATATATATTGAACTCCACGTGGTCGATGATTAATGGTTAGGGTTTTTTACTTTGGAACTTCACCATATAAGTCTCCCAAATCCCTAAAATTCTGCATTTGACCTATATTTTTACTACTGCTGTGGAGAGGGGGTCGTAGGCTCATGGCCAGATGCCACTCCTTTAACTCTGTATGTACAGGCCTTCTTTGCCATTTCAATTCTTCTGTGTGTGAGGTCTTCGTCGCCATTGCTTTACTTTGTGTGTGAGGCCTTTGTCACCATTTATTTTCCACTGCGAGGGCTTCCCTTCGTGCACTTGTGCAGTGGTGAACTCTGTCTGAGTTAACAGTGTGTTTTCGGTTTTGTTTTCATCGTGGTTTTGGCTTTTGGCTTGAACATTCTTGTTGAGGTTTTCTTGACAATATATCTCCTCGTTGCTCAGGAATACCCTTTCTTGTGGCTAGGGTTCTGTTCGTGTCACCATCTACAGGCCGAGGTCAAACTCTCCAGGTATAAATTCTTTTAAGTTTAAAACCTTTTGTACTGTTTCAAAGATTTATTGTCTTCGTTATTTGAATTAAGAATGAGCTTAACACCCAAATGGTTTAACTTGTGCAGGCTTTTGGATTGGTTGTCGTGTGCTGGAATCCATCGAAAAACTCCACGCAAGGACTCCACGCTTCATGTTCAACCTAGTAAGCCTCAGTCTAATACCTAAGGTTCCTCTTGCAATGGGTTTATGGGGTTTTGGTTGATACTGTCTCGCTTGGATTGATTTCTACTTGGTCGTGGCTATTACGTAGTATCTTTATTTGGGAAGGTCGTATGGCCGTGACTTGATGAAATTCTTATGAGGCCTTCTCGGTCGTAGCTTGATTTATAGAACTTATATTTTGGACAAGATTTTTAAGTCGTGACTTCTATTGGAAATAGGTCATTAGGTCGTAACTTAAATGGAAACTACAGTGGTTTTATTTATAAATTAAGTTAGGGTTTTTAAAAATATTTATATAATTCTTAAGCTTTAAAGTCTTACTGTGTTAGATATTCTTGTATTCGACCATGAACTATGGTTTTTATGAGGTTGATGGCAGACTGTGGGGTTTCTTGTAATGTTTAAAATTTTCAAATGTGTTAAAGTTAACTTAAAAGAAATATTTTTACTCATACATTACTTGTGTTAATGAATGAATGGTTAAATAATTTAGGAGATATTTTATTACTGTTTAAGTCAATAATTTTTTTATTTTTAATTAAAAAGAAGAAAATACAAAGTTTGAGTTTTCCTGTGTCAGTAAAGATTTGTTTAAATAAAAAGAAGGGTTGATTAGTACTACCTGAGTCTTTACTATATACTTGGGTTGAAAATTTTAAAAGGTCTTTACTTAATTAGTCTTAGTTTATATTTGAAAATAGTTTTAATATTGTTTCTATGAATATTTTATTTAATTCTGTGTATTTATAAAATAGATAACTTGTATTTGTATAATGATGAATTTTCGCTTAAAGAAATTATGGTTAAACTGTATTAACCCTACTTTGGGAAAAGAGAAGGAAAAGAAGGTCATACTCGACAGTTTCTCTAAATTAGGGTTTTGTAAAATTTTATTTATTTTTAAATCTTTACAGAGCTAATATTTAATTGTAATGTATTTAAAGTTTGATTCTCACTTACATTAGTAATGAAATTACCAAAGTGGTTACTATACCTCATTTTACTGTTTTTAAGTTAGTCCTGCTTATTTATTTTTCTGTTCTTATAAGGTTGAATAACTAGGTATACTTATAATAATTAGGCTTATAGCTGATAATTTATTTACTGTGTAAATAGGATCACCATTACATAGACTATGTACTAGTTTTAAAAGGCCGTTCTTGGATCTAGTTCATATCTAATTTCTTTAACAGGTGTGTTCTAACTAAGGAACTCCTGAAACAATCTTACAAGAATCTGTAAAAGTAAATAGACAAAATCATGCATTCTTGAATTGATTTATCCATCAGAATCTAATCTAACCTACTGTACTAGAGTACTACCTTCTTGAAGGTGTGGAAAAATACAGTTAGGTATTTTATTCATCAGTAAAATTTGAAATTACTCTAATCATTTATCCTAATCCATATTTAATCCATAATTTGTCTATCTTTTCACAGTAAAAGATTTCCTTCAATAATTCTAATAACAGATGAACATAAGCATAACATATTATTTCCTAAATTCATTCTTTCTTGATCCTAAGTATGCATAGAGAAATTAGAAAGAACATGTAGAACCTGGACATGTAGCAAAGGAGACAACAACTTAAGGAGCCTGTTCCTCCCAACCAACTCATGGAGATAGCTGAACTGCAAATGTCAGGACCCCCGAGCATGTCTACTGGTCAACCTGGTTGAAGCACTAGGTGAGAGAACTAGTTTAGCAAACCTCTGCAACTCTACTGAGTATTCAGCAGTAATCTATTCTGCTTATAGCAGTATGAGCAGATTAAATTAGCTACACTAGTTCAGAACTTCAGCACTTTTGACTCAAAGAAGACTTCTGCTAGTCCCCTCCATCGAATTTCTTGTGCACTAAATTCACTCAGAATTTTCACAAGTCAAGAATGAGCAGCCTCAGCTAAATTCAATGGAAAGTTTTATTAGCATGCCTAGGTCTTTTGGGTCAGTTTTCACTTAATGAGCCACCTTATCTTGTTCCACTTTCTTGGGGAACATGACCATAAAAATAGGGAAGTTTCCTCCTGCAACAGCTAGAAGTAGTTTGAGGATGCTGCCAAGTGTCAATCTGCTCTCAACCCAATCTATTCCACCAAGTGGTCAGTAAAACACTCATTAAACAGCCTCCTTAAGATATTGTCTCATCTTTCATTTATTAATTAATAAAATATTCAGCAATTACATGCAATTATCCTTGACCCCACTTGGTCATTAATTAAAAACTTTATAAAAAAATTATAACATAATGTCTCCTAAAACATAAAATGTTTTTGCAAATTTGGGGTATGTGACATGTGCGAACGACCAAGGGAAGAAAGCAAGAGTTGTAAAAGCATAAAATCATTGATCCAAGCTATGCATGGATCATCATATTGCTCAACTAGAGAGCATGAGATGAGAGAAGAAGACATCAATTGTAAATAATACCAAAATAAGAGTCTGCAAGTTGAGTGCACAGGACAAAGGTGCTAAACCATTTCTCATGCTAGATGAAGAGAACCGTTGTGGTTTTTTCCAGATGGGTTTCCACATTAAATCTTATGTCTGAGTGTATTTAATCAATGTTTTTATATCGAATCCATATGTGTTGTGAATGAGCTTGTCGGAATGTGTCGAGTTGATCTATTTTGAATGAGATGGTCTGAATGAGTCGAGTTAATCTATTGTGAATGAACTTATCTATATATGTCGCACATATAATGATATGATCGTATGGAATATTAGTTAATGTTAATGATTTAGGTTATATAATGTTATATATGTCGACGAATCAATAGATTATCTTCTTGAATGAATGTATGAGACAGAAGGTTATCCCCGATTTCGGTAGAGTGCTCTAATAATGTTGTAATAAGGAAATTGCCCTCATAACTGCAGAAACCTTGTTCTGGAAATTCCCAATAAGATATCTTGTGTGAGACTTCAGTTGTGTCATAGGTGTTGCTGATGGAGATCCCCTCTGTCAAGCTGATATCTTGGGTTTTGTTGATAAACAGGAATCTCAACCCGGGTCGACATAAAGCACTCTAACAAATGGATCTGTTATCGGGACCTGAATCATCTTGACGGGGATATCTTTTGGAACCCAATGAAACCTGAAATTCAAGATTGGGTTGATTATAAAGCACTAGAGTTTGCACAGGAAGAAATTAAAGGATCACGATTGAGCTCGACAGAATGGTTAGAGTGACACCTTTACACAGACATTCATGAGATTTTATCTAGTGAATTTCCCATTGTATTGCATGAGTGGTTGTCGAATCTAGTGACCCTAAAGAAAACATTTCAGGGAAGAGAACCTATAGAGTGGAGTCCTTAGTTGATCCAGCAGTTGAAAATAACTACTAATCCTATATCGAGGTTTGTTGACTTCTGGGTTGATAACATTTTGGAGGGATATATCACAAAAATTGCAGTCGACATGATAAATTCATACAATGAAACATAAGAGAATTATTTCAAGAACTTAGAGGTCCTTATCTGAAATATTTGAAGCTGTGGATTAAGATGTTGGTATGTGAAAAATGGATCCTAAGAATGGAGTCCGAAAAGTAAATATTTGTGCACAGAGAACTGGGGTAATGTCGGAAGAAATATTGTGAGCAGGATGGACGAGAATAAACTGAGATGTTTCATGTTGATAGGGATATTGAGTAAGAACATGGTCTCTTGAGAAGTGGAAGAATATTTCTGTCAGGAAAGAGAAGGACTGCGACCAAGAGAGGAAGTTGCAGTTCGACCAAAAGAGAGGAATATGAATTGGAATCACATCTCAATGGAGAGCCTTGTGGAAAAGAAGAAGAATATCGTCATCTGAAGAAGAAGAAGAAGAGGTACCAAATCCATATCAAGATTACAGCATATCTGTAACCCTGCATACATCTCCAGGACATGAGGTAAGATCTAGAAACACATTTCCTAGTGGTTTTTTCAATCATAATAGTAATAGTGGAAATAATAGTCAAGGAACTCCTGATAGAAGAATCTTTAATTCAGCAATACCAAGAGTAAATAGAATGGCTAGAAATGCTATAAATCTACCAATATTTAATGGAAATGGGTTAGAAGACCCTAAGTAACATTGGTTTCTATGTGAAGCTGTATGGACTATGTGACAGGTTCAAGATGAGGCCATAAAGAAAGCCCAGATGATCACAACCTTTATATTTTGTGTGTTGGACTGGTATATGAAATTCATTGTGGTTCCAACAGGAATCTCTTAGAAGACATTAGACCAAATCCTGATGGGATTGATAGATGATTTTAAGAAGCCTAAATCTGAGTCGCAGTGCACTACAAAAATAAAAGAGATTAAACAGTTGCCTACATAGTCTGTTTGGGAATTCGACAAAAGATACAAAACTTTGATGGCTAAAGTAAGTTTTCAGATGTCATATTTCCAACACAAAGAATGGTTTATTGCAACGATGTTACAGCATATCCATATTCCTCTAATGTAACAGAAGATTATATCAGAGAGTGAGACTCTTGAGTTTTCTATGAGATTGGAGGCTTCACCGGCTAAAGAAACCAGTGTAGGAATGATGCAAATCCTGGCGTTGCTTTCTAATCTCACATTGCAACTACATGATATCAAGAAAGGGAAAGAAAAACAAGAGGAACTATAGTGTACCAAATGTAGAATGGAAGGACACCATAAATATTCATGTCCAGCCTTCACGAACTATCTTGCATTATGCACACCAAATCCGATAAATACACAAGGGATGCCTTGGTGTAGAATTTTTTAAACCAGAGGACATCGATCGAAAGAATTTTTATATTTACAGAAAATAGTAAGTGCACTAGCTAGTCTATATTGCAAATTTTGTCGATCACTAGGAATTTAGGAGAAAGTTTGCAAATCATATCAGTTACTGTAGAGAATACAATCGACACTTACCTGGTGAAAATGATGAATAGATGCAATCTGAGAAAGCTCAAACACAATTTCCCCAGGCCTAATACCCTCAGGCACAATTAACTCAAAGCCAATACCCACATGCACAATATCCTCAACCTAGAGGAGGTGGAAGTTTTAGAGGATTAGGAATAGGATGAGGATTTGGTCGTGGAATATAAAACTGAGGCACAACAATATATGGACCAATACATAATCTTACTACATATTAAACAGATCAATTTTACTCAAAGAAATGACATGAACAGTGCAAAAGACTTGCAGTTGTATATTTGCTTATCATTAATCAGAATAATAGATTACAATGCAATACAATGGCATGAATAACCATGCAATTCGAATACAATAGAGGTCATTTGAATTGGGTGCATGAGAGTGACTTACTTGTCAATTAAAACCACTCGACACATCAATTAACCACTTAACTCCAACATAATTGACTCTAAATTGACTCGGAGGTAGTTTAGATTGATTCTAACTTAATAGAACTCAATTGCATGCCAACAAGTAGGAGAGGTCACCTATATGACTTCGGCTAGATAAGATGAACTGAAATGAGTCGCCAAAAGTAGGTGGGGTGCCTTTAATAACTCCAGTTAACTGCATTTAACCAAAAATAGGTGAAATCGTGAGGAAGGCGCCTTTAGCACTTCAGTTAACTAAAAGGTGGGTAAACAACCTCCAGTTAACTGAATGAGGCACATATGTCAAGTAGATCAACCCATATTTGCACCTTTATTGAAGGAGGAGGCTCGGTTAGGCTCCCTGATTGAAGGAGGAGATCCAGTTTGATGATGTAGTCACATGTTTGAGTCAAAACTTAGGATAAGTGGTAAATTAGGCCAAACTAAGCCAAATAATTATGTGTGGTTAGAAAATGACTCCAACACCCCCCCTTAAGCTAATCTCATGTGGAGGAGTAAAAATTTAGGGCCCCAGCAACAAAGGCCATAGGTCACCCTTTACAAATTTAATTCTAAAATTATCGAAATAACTAAGTGAGCAAAAGAGGAAAAACCTAATGGGAAAGAAAACCCCCCCTCAAACTGAACAATAAAGAACTAACATGTCTTCACCATGGTGTAACTCACCCCCAATAGTGAACACATGTAAGATTACTTCTTCTCAGTGAATTTCTTGGTGAAAATGTATGTAATTTGCTCATCTATGGGGCAATATTGCATAACAATTGTTCTATCATGCACAAGCTCTCCGATGTAGTGCATGTGGATCTCGATGTGTTTGGTTCTTTGTCTCTGAACCGGATCTATCTAGATCTTGATAGCACTCTGATTGTCACAAAAAATGATAGTAGAATTTTTCTACCAATGTTGAACTCTGCTAGAATACCTTGTAGCCAAACTGCCTAGATGCATGCATTTCCTGCTCCCCTGTACTCTTCCTCTGCTAAAGACAGGAAAATATCTTCATGTTTTTTGCTTGACCAGAAAATAGGACCACCACCATACATGGAAACATAGCTGGAAGTAGACTTATGATCAAGGCTATCTCCAGCACAATCTGAATCTGTGAATCCTACCAAGTCTAGATCGAAATCTGCAGCATAGTGAATGCCAAAGTCTCTAGTACCGTGCACGTACTGTAAAATCCTCTTGGCTGCCCTCCAATGAATTTCATGAAGCTGTTTCATGTACCTTGATACATCATTCATGTCATAACAAATATTAGGCCTTGAATGTGCCAAGTATAGAAGGCTTCCAATCATCTTCTTGTAGATAGTGGAATCCACCTCCGATGTAGAATTTCCTTCCTCAAGACTGATTCCTGAGAGCAATGGGAAAGGTGCAGCCTTACAATCATCCATAATAAACTTAATTAGTAGGTCTGAAACATACTTTTATTGGATGATCATTATCCCATCAAAATCTTGAGTGATTTCTAAGCCAAGCCTTAGCAAGCCTAGATCACTCATGTCAAACGCTTCGTGCAAAGAAGTTTTTATGAAGCTAATTGAAGAAAGTATGCTTCCTATAATTAAAAATCATCAAAATAAAGAACTATAATGATTAAATCACATCCATATTGATGTAGATACACATTTGTATCAGACTTACATCTTGCAAATTTTTGTGATAGCAGAAAAGAGTCCATCTTTGCATACCAAGCTCTTGGGGCCTATTTCAATCCATACAATGATTTTCGACGTCTGTAAACTAATGTTGGGTCTTATATGTTCCCTTCAGTATGCTTCATGTAGATCTCTTATTTCAGATCCCCATGAATAAAATCACTCTCCACATCCATATGGTTCACCTCCCAGTGTTTGGATGCGGAAATGGCTAAAACTAGCCGAATAGAATCCATGTTTGCCACCGGTGCAAAGGTTTTTGTATAGTCCATTCCTTGGACTTGTGAGAAGCATTTTGAAACAAACTGAGATTTATATTTTTAGGTTGAGCCATATGAAGAAACCTTAGTTTGATATACCCATTTTCATTGAACAAGTTTCCTCCCATGTGGAAGGGAAATTAGCTCCCAGATTGCATTTTTCTGAAGAGATTGAAACTCTTCATCCATGGTAGCTTGCCATATTGGATCATGTTTGGAATTATAATCTGAATTAGGATCATATCCAACCATCATATATCACTTCCTGTACAGCAAAGGATCAACACAAGAAATAGAAATACATGCTCTTTGACAGTCTCCTCGAGTTCTTCTTGGATCAGAATTCAGCAGGATTTCCAATGTTTGACCCATAGGAGGAGAGAGTATTTTATGCCCATTTTGGTAGATGAGTGGGCTCATTCGGATCTGATTCAGAAAATTATATTTCATCTTCACTGATATCAGATATTACATATGAAATATCAGAGCACAAACTTTATTTTTAATCCTCAGATTCTTCATGAGAAAGAATAAGTGATAAAGAGGAGCTGCGTTCGAAGGTTTGAGAACTCGACGTTTCGATCCCTACTCTGGGATCATCATTAGGAGACAGTTAGAAGCGTGAGGAAAATTGTAACATGCCTGAGTAGTTAAATATGAAACAATAGGGTTAAGGTAAGAAATGTATCAGAAGGGTCGGCTTAGTAAAACGTAAGAGTTTTTAATTGATGTGCAGTATAGAGGACGCGGTCACACACTTGCCGGAAAGCATTGCGGAGGAAACAAGACAGGAATGCGTTGTTATTATAAGACAAGCCAAACCTCCCAAACCAAACATATCCAAGGATGAGAGGACAGCGCTAAAGAACCTGAGACGCAACAAGGATATCAAGATCACCAAAGCAGACAAGGGTAATGCGACTGTTGTGATGGACACGGAGGATTACAACAAGAAAATGCTAGAACACCTCGCCTATGGTAATTATCGTAAACTGAACAAAGACCCCAGTAAGAAAGTTCATAAAGTTGTCTCAAAGGCAATCCTCAACTCCAAACTAGATGAAATCCTTAAAAAGAAATTACTCCCTAAAGAAGGAACCACCCCACGAATCTACGGACTTCCTAAAATTCACAAGAACGGTGTTCCCCTTCGCCCGATTGTCAATACAATAGGATCCCCCTCCTACAAGTTGGCCAAATACCTAGCCTCTCTTCTCAAACCTCTTGTTGGTAAAACTAATTCCTTTGTCAAAGATTCGACTAGTTGGGTGCATGAGATTCGCAACGAGACCTTAGATGCCTCTGACATCCTTGTTAGTTTTGACGTAGTGTCCCTTTATACAAAAATTCCTGTCAAAGATGCTGTTGAAACTATTAGAAGCCTTTCCGATGATAACACAGCTGAACTCGTTGAAGTATGCTTAAATTCTACTTTCTTTACATTCCGGGGAGATTTCTATGAACAAGTGGAAGGCGTAGCAATGGGTTCCCCCCTTTCCCCAATAGTGGCTAACCTTTACATGGAAATGTTTGAGAAGCGTGCCTTGGAACTCTTCCCCCTCAAACCGAAAAGATGGAAACGTTACGTCGATGACACGGATGTGATATGGCCACACGGGAAAAACACCTTGGATCAATTTCTTCAACATCTTAATAGCCTAAACGACAATATCAAGTTCACCATGGAGATCGAAGAAGACAACAAACTACCTTTTCTCGACGTCCTTATTTCAAGAAAAGAGGATGGCTCGATCTCCCACCAAGTCTATAGGAAGAAAACCAACACGGATAGATACCTGCATGCCAACTCCCACCATTTCCCTCCTCAAAAATTCGGAGTTATACATACCCTCGTAACAAGAGCCTTGAGAATTTCTGACAACGAACACATCAAAGATGAGATTGAACATCTAGCTGAAGTCTTTAAGGATAACGGTTATAGTATAGGACAATTTAGGAAGATAGTTTCCTCCTCTAAGAAACCTAGAAAGAAGAAGACTCTGGACAATATTGACGACCCCATGTTGAACAAGGTCTCCCTTCCCTACATTAAGGGTACCACAGATAGACTCGCCAAAACCCTAAGAAGACATAAAATCCAGGTTCTCTTCACCCCTCCCAACACCATTAGGAAATTTGTCGACTCCCTCAAAGATCCAATTGATCCAAAAACCTACAAAGGGGTCTATTCCATTCCATGTTCATGCGGCTTGTTATATATAGGTGAAACCGGATGATCCATGGAGACCAGATTCAAAGAACATAGCGCAGACCTCAGACACGATAGACATAAGAAATCCGCCCTCGCAGAGCATGCGCACCTTACTAAACACCACATTTGTCTTGAAGATGCAAAAGTTATCGCAAGAGAGGACAACTTAACCAAAAGAAAAATAAGAGAGAAAATTGAGATCAACCTTAATGAGTACTGCCTTAACCGAGACGATGGTGCCAGAATCAGTGACTCTTGGAAACCTCTCCTTTGCTCCTTACAAACCATTAAACGCCTTCAAAACAATTCTTAAGTTTTGGTTTTCCTGCCTCACCTTACCCTAAGCCCTCTTTGGACTTTGAAAACTTTCGCCCTCCTCCTTCTAGGTTTTTTCTAATTGCTCGAGTCTTTAGGTTTAGGTTAAATTAAAATTAAATACAAAAATATTAAAACTTTCAAAAACTTAAATTAAAAATTAATTTATATACAAAAAATTTAAAAACTTGTATTTATTAAAATTAACAAGTTATAAAATTAAAGTTTTAAAATCTTAAATCAAAATTTTTTTTAAAAACTTCTAACTAAAATATAATTAACAATTCTAAATGTTTTTAATTAAATACTCTTAAAACTTTTAAAGGAAAATTTTAAAACAAAAACTAAAAAATTTTAATCAAAAGTTTTAATAACTTAATTTCTAGGTCGTCTCTAGTTTCTCTAGTTCTTAGGTTTTGGTTAGTTAAAAATTTAAATAATTATATTATTTCCTTCAAAATACTTAAATTAAATTTCAATTTTTTATAAAAAAAACTTTGAAAACTTTCAAAAATTGTAATTAATAAAATTAACAAAGTTAAATTAATTTAAAAATTAAAATTGAAACTTTTAAAAACCTCTAAATTAAATAAAATTAACATTTCTAAATGATTTTTTAAAACCTTTAAAAAATTTAAATCAAAACATAAAAAATTATATTAAAAGGTTTTTAAATAACTTACCTTAGAAAATTTTGTAGGTTTAAATTGTTGTATTAAGAACTTTTTAATAATAAATTTAAAATAACCCTAATCTTTCAAATCCATAATTTGTAAAAACAAAATTAAAAAACAAAATTTAAAACTTTTATGTTTTACTAAGCCGACCCTTCTGATACATTTCTTACCTTAACCCTATTGTTTCATATTTAACTACTCGGGCATGTTACACTTTTCCTCACGCTTCTAACTGTCTCCTGATGATGATCCCAGAGTAGGGATCGAAACGTCGAGTTCTCAAACCTTCGAACGCAGCTCCTCTTTATCAATTTACTACTGCGTAGATGACCATCTTCAAAAAGAATAAGTGGTTTTCCGGTTTCTTCCTCTACTAGTTTCAAATCTTGAAGAGGTTCTTCGAAGCAGACACTTCTCTCGATGATTATATTTTTAGTTTTGATATTCAAGAGCTTATATACTTTTTCTTCTGCAGCATACCCAATTAGGATACACTCAACACTCTGTGGTTGCAAAGACTTTATTTAATCCAATGGAATTCTAGCCCAATCAGTGGACCCAAAAACCCATAGATTGAACACATCGGGCTTGTGAATAGTGTAAGCTTCGAAAGGTGTTCTCCCTTTAACAGATGAATGTAGAACCCTGTTCTAAATGTATGCAGAAAAATTCATAGCCTCAGCCCAAATATTTGTAGCCAAATCCTTAGACTCAAGCATGCAGGTTGTCATCTCCTTTAGTGCTTGGTTTTGTCTTTCCGCTACACCATTTTGTCGAGGTGTGCAGGGAACAGTGCGTTGGATATTGATCCCATTTTCTGCACAAAGTTTTAGAAGCTCTGATTTAATGTATTCACATCCATGATCATATATGAGAGATATGATCTTGCTCCAAGTAGCAGTCGCAACAGAAGATTTAAAATCTATGAATTTTTCAAGAACTTCTTATTTCTTTTTGAGAAAGTAGACCCATGGAAATCTTGAAAGGTCGTCTATGAAGGTAAGAACATACCTCAAGCCACTCATGGATTTTGTTGGCATTGGACCGCTGATATCAGAATGAATCAGTTGAAAAATACATGTAGCTCTACTAGCTTTTCCCTGATCAAACTTATGCATTCCTTACAGATCCCTTTTGAGGATTTGATTGTTGGAAGGCCTTCCTCCATGGAATCCTTTTGAGGCACAACCATCTAAGGACTAAGACAAAAACTTAATATAGATTAAACAGATCAATTTTACTCAAATAAATGACATAAATAGTGCAAAATACTTGCAGCTGCAAATATTTATAGTTTAGGTGTCCAAACCTCTCATGCCACAGTCAGATGACCTCATTCCCATGATTCAGGAGGGCACTAAGCTTTGAATCAGGCAAAAAGTTGGAAAAAATCATAGGTCTTAGGAGCATGATTTGCTTTCCCTACAGCAATGAGTTTTACCGTGGCTTTCTCAAATATCTAAACATCATTGGGGATGAATACAACTCTTTTAGGAAAACATGTGTGTGTCATTTGATAAACAAACAACAAGTTTGAAGCTAAAGAGGGCACATATAGAACATTTTAAAGCTTCCATGTTCTAGGTGGATAGTACCTTTTCCCCTTGATGAGACTTGAGAGTCATCTCCCATGTGGATGGGCATGCAGCTGTCAGAATCTAGTGATGTGAAATAATCCTTGCATGAAACCATATGATTCAAAGCACCAGAGTCAATGAGGAGAGCTCTAACCTTTGAAACATTATCCATGAGTGCATGTCCTCTTTTAGGTTGATTGTTATGATCTGCAGTATCTTTCTTCCTTGTGCCTTCTGGAAGAGTAATGTTGTTTTTCTCAAGGATAAGGGTCGTCTAATAAATTTTTCTCTTCATGCAAGAGCTTTCAGGATGAAAGCCTCTAGCATAGTAAGAACACTTTGTCTTCTCTTTGCATCGTTGCTTGTTTTTCCTCAAGCTTGAGGTCTTATCCAACTATTGGTTTTTCTCCTTCTGCTTGGGAGGGTCAAACTTATTTTTCTCTTTCTTTTGCTTTCCTTTTACATTCGAATCTTTGGGTCCTCCAACAAACAAATCTTGATCTTTGGAGGATCTCAAGGATCCCATCTGAACAAGTTTATCATGCTCATTGGTAAGGGACCCAATGAATGCATTTAGGGTTGACATATTCTAATTCAGAATTGTATGCTTTTCAGTATGGAAGGTAGATGCGAAGATAGAGTAGTCTAGTCCTAGCTTCAAAAGGATAGAAAGAATGAGCGGATCATCTTTCTTCTCAACTTCACATTGCTTCAATTGGAGCACCAGGTGCTTAAACTTAGTGAAGAATTCATTGATGGTCTCAAAGTTTCCCGGATTGAGAGAGATCAATTCATTCTCCAACTGGTAGACTATCAAATCATCTTGCTTTCCAAAAAATTTAGCAAGTTGTTTCCACACTTCCTTGGGAGTCTTCAATCTAGAGAGATGGAAAAAAAGATCCTTAGAAATGGAGAGGCATGGGAAACCATACGCTTCATCTAGTTTGTTCCAATATTTTTCCTTCTCTATCACTGCATTTGGCTCTATCTCTGTGCCCATGGTGACTCTATAGAGTCCTTTGGAGCGCAATGATATCTCATTATCCTCTTTCCACTGATGATAGTTCAAAGGAGTGGGAATATTGCTTGAGGAGTTCATTTTGCAACTGTAACGAATGCAATAGAGGTTCTTGAGATACCTTAAATCACACAAAACAAACAAAATAAGGCTGAACAACCTACACTATTGGAGCTTGCTTCATGCCTGGATATACTTCTCTGGACATAATCTAGCGGGAGAAAGATTGTTTTTCCAGGACTTATATGGAAAACTCTTCGCTTCTAGTGCAGAGTTGGAATAATTTTGAGCAATTTTGCTCAATATTCATCAAATATCCATTGTAGCTTCTATATAAGAGTTTCCTTGTCCTGTCGTTGCTTTGATACCATATAAAATTGAGGCACAACAATATAAGGAACGAAACATAAACTTACTATAGATTAAACATATCAATTTTACTCAAACAAATGACATGAATAGTGCAAAAGACTTGCAGATGTATATTGACTTATCATTAATCAAAATAATATATTACAATGTAATACAATGGTATGAATAGCCATTCTATTCGAATCCAAGAGAGTTCATTTGAATTGGGTGCATGAGAATGGCTTACTTGTCAGTTAACACCACTTGGCACATCATTTAACCACTTAACTCCAACATAATTGGCTCTAATTGGCTCCGAGGCAGTTTAGACTAAGTTTAACTGAATATAACTCAACTACATGCCAACAAGTAGGTGAGGGTTCCTATCTGACTTCAGTTAGCTGAGATGAACTGAACCGAGACACCCAAAGTAGGTGGAGGCACCTTTAATTACTCCAATTAACTGCATTTAACCAAAAATAGGTGAAATCATGAGGAAGGTGCATTTAGCACTCCAGTTTAACTGAGAGGTAGGTGAAACAACCTCCACTTAACTGAATGAGGCACATATGTCAAGTATATCAACCCATATTTGCACCATGATTGAAGGAGGAGGCTCAGTTAGGCTCCTTGGTTGAAGGAGGAGATCCCGTTTGATGATACAGTCACATGTTTGAGTCAAAACTTAGGATAAGTGGTAAATTAGGCCAAAATAAGCCAAATAATGATGTGTGGTTGGAAAATGAATCCAACATGGAAGAGGCCAAGTCATTTTTTATAATTGTGTAAATCCTGGACATTTCTCGATATATTTCTCAAATCGTATGTCGACATGCTCGTATTGTAAAGCACTCAATCACACAATTGAAGAATTCCCACAGTTGATTGCTGAGTGGAAGGCTAGAAATATCAGAAACCAGAATTTGCCTCAAAATGATAATCCAAACATACAAAATATTTATGTCAAAATGAGGGAACATAATATTGTTATCATGACCAGAGGAGGGGTTGCAACTAAAACATATCAAGAAGTACCCTATGGAAAACCAAGAGTGCGACCAACACAACAAAAGAAGGTTAAATTTGATGTCCATAAGGAAAAGGAAATATTATTGGACGCTCAATATGAGTTTGTCGATAGAAATCAAGCGTTGACTTCTGCTATTATACCGCATGAAGGACCACTATTGGAAATGCCTCAAAGATTCGAACATTTATTTCAAAATAGACATACATAAAAGGTTAGTAAATTGAAATAATTCTTTAAAAGTTGTCTAGTATTCATGATATATAGAGATCTTGTAGAAGAACTGTTAGCTTTAATAGAAGAAAATCAAGAATATGTGCGACCATAAATGAGAGTTAACCATAGTGGGAAAAGATTAAAAACTGGGCGTGAACTCATAATGACTGCTTAGATAGGTGATTACAACATCGATTATATAATTCTAGACTTGGGTTCTGATGTCAACATTCTCACTAGATAAACATGGGAAAGTAAGGGAAAGTCGAGTCTAGTGTGGTCTCGAGTCCAACTAAGATTATCCAATCATTCAAAGGTATTTCGTATTGGTCAACTAACAAAAGTTCTTGGAGAGATAGAAGGACCAGGACTTATGCATATTTTTAAATGATAAATATTATTGATAATACGAATCTATATAGTGCGGTGTTGGGTATCGATTGGGCCATTGATATCAAATTATTATTAATTTTAAAAAGAGGATGTTGAAATTTGAGGACACATAGTTAAGGGTGGTTGCACTGTTTAATCCTTTAGAAGGCCATAGGTATGTCAAGCAGGTAAATAATGAAGGAGAAGATGGATATCTAGACCATATCTACAATATTACCTCTATGATGGACGATTATGTGAATCTGACAGCCGATTGAAAGCTTAGCTAATGAAGTGTTAGTTCCTAATCATCGGATTCAGGAGAAGATTTGGAGAATTGGCAGAACCGACTCCATAAAGTATCAATGTGAAGATGCAACATAATTACAAAATCAGTGCGACAAGTAGGTTCTTAGGTATGTGATCTACCTACCTATGAAGGTTTCTCTAATTTGGAATATTTTCTGACATATTTTGAGGAGAAATTAACAAAACCTCAATGTTTGTTAGCTATGTACTTTGCATTGAAGGATACACCTACAAGATGGTGGGTTGCGCACAAGCAAATTATTTTAAAATGGCCTCAATGTTGAATACTGTTGGAAGTCCAATTTGGAGAAAAGATGCTCTATAATGGTCCAAAATACACAGGAGTAAATAATCATGTCTATGATATTGAGCATTGTTGCGTGACATGGGAGACGTTGCCGTGACAAGAATGGATCCATCAGTTTATACATAGATTGGACATGATACCAAGAAATTGGAATATGTTGGTTGAGATGCAACGAGAAATAGTTGAATGGAAGAGATAACTTTCAGTTTCACGCACACATTTGAATTTGTTGACGATCATCCTTCAATTGATGTTTCTACAAGTAATCAAGGCTAAGATATTTGAATATATTCTGATGTCAACGACAGATTTCTATTAGAGCAATGTGACAATCCAGCATTGGATGGAATGCTACAATGTAATAGGTGAACTTGATGATGATGATCAATGCAACATAAATATTCTTGATTCTGAAGGTACTCACGCAGTGGAACGATCAGGTGTGTTAAGCAACAAGTTTCTGAATCATTTGAAAATAAAGAAAGTGAATATTAGTTCTTCAGAGAACCCAAAGTTTGCTAATATCTGAGACTACTGGGATGATGAGCTTGTCAGAAAGGTTACATACCTACTACATGAGTTTCAGGATCTATTTCCCACTAAACTTTCAGAAATGAAGGGAATTGTTGGAGATCTTGGAGAAATGAATATTCCTTTGAAGCTCAACACAAATCCTATAAAATAACGATGATATTAGCTCAATCAGAGGTACAAAGAAAACGTTAAAACTGAATTAGATAGAATGTTAGATGTGGGAATTATAGAACCTATTGAAGAATATGAATGGATTATCCCTAAGGTAGTACAAGATAAGATAACTTTTGGTGAAGTGCCTATCTGCGTCGAATTGAGAAAGTTAAATGATGCCTTCCTACACGACCCATTTCTGGATCCGTTTACAGATGAAGTATTGGAAAGTGTCGGGGGACAAGAAATATATTCCTTTACTTATGGTTTCTCGGGTTACCATCATATCAAAATTGGAAAGGAAGATCAATACAAGATAGCCTTTGCGACGAAATGGGGATGTTTCCAATATACGGTAATTCCTTTTGGACTCAAGAATGCTCCTGCTATCTTTTCTAGGATAGTTGTAGCCGCATTTAAATGTTTTATTCATAAATTCCTTGAAGTCTACTTTAATGACTGGATGGTAATTGGCTAATAAAATACCATACTGAGAGTCTTAGAATGATTTTCGAACAATGTCGAAAGTTCCAAATTTCCATCACTTAAAAAAGTGCAATTTTTGTGCCCCTTTTGGCATTTTACTAGGTCATGTGGTTTTTCGTGGTGGTATATTGGTGTATCCTACAAAGATCACGATTATTGTTGATCCAATACTTTGGGACATACGGGGTACTATCGAAAATTTATCAGAGGATATGCATAGATGACTATCCCTATGGAGAAATTATTTAAGAAGGATGTTAAGTTTTAGTGGAGTGAACAATGTCAAGACACTCTAGATGTTTTGAAGAAAAAGATGGTTACAACACCCATATTAGTCTTTCCAAAATGGAAGAAATAATTTCACGTACATGTTGATGTGTTGGATGTTGTACTTGCACAACCAGTCGAAGGTTCTATTGATCATTCCATCGTATTTGCTAGTAGAAAATTATCAACAACTGAGAAGAATTATACCACGACATAAAGAGAAGGACTTGTTGGACACAATGGCCACAATGAGAGGGGGGATGAATTCTTGTGTGAGAAATTTAAGCCTTGTCACCTTCTTTTAATCAATCCGACGAGATCAAGCATTATATCATCAATTACATAATCAAATTCATCATGATTCATAAGCACAATAATCACATCAAAGAGACACAAGAATATTTGTAATTGTAAAATTTATTTATGGTAATGGAAGACTACAACCTTCTATTGATGCCTAGAAAATATCAGGTAGCGACAATAGGGATTCTCCCCAACAATCGTTCCTAATTAGATCGTTTATTGTTTGGAATGGGGAATCCGTCCGGTTAGTGTCCCGACTACCATATAATTAAAGGAATTTTTAAATCTAGTTTACCGGTTGCATCCTAGTCCACTGTTTATGTAATTTTATATTTTATGAATGATATGCAAGGCCTAAACTAAATGCAAGTGATAGCGGGTAAGAACCTCACTAGATATGCACAAGTCTTCCCTACGTCTTACCGCTCCTTCCCCACAGTCACTCTACAAAATCAAAGAACAACTAATCTATTCTAAACTAATTCTAACTATCCCTAGGGAGAAAAGTTTATATTGAAATGAGTAAATATATTGTATTGTTTGCACACAGAATCCTATAGATATCCATTAGATTCTTCATACATATATACAACAGAAAAATAACACACAGATAGCTCTGTGAAGTTAAAACATTTATTACTCATTTTATTGCATAAGATTCATAACGAAAAAATTAAATCATTCATAAACACAAAAATAGTTCAGCGGGTTTAGAATGATCTCACAAATTGTACAGCATGCCAAAACAGAAATAATTCCTCATTCAGCGATCCACACAACACGTTTTGAAACTCATGCAGTCCTTCCTCAGTGAAAAATCAGTTCTCTTTATTATAAAAATAATTAGTTCTCCTTACAAAAAAATTCAGCATATGAGTGTGTTGAGGCCTGGAAAATCGTAGGTAACAACAGTAGGGATTCTCCCCAATAAACGTTCCCAATTAGCTCGTTATTGTTTGGTATGGGGAATATGTCTGATTTACGTTCCAACTACCGTAGGTCAAGTAACGGTTAAAATGTTTTACCGGTTGTGGCCTGGTCCACCGTTTAGGTGTATTTTTTAGTTTTTTATATTTATGTATGATGTGCAAGTGCCTAACTAAATGCAGATGATAGAGATAATGAGGAGTGTCACAATGTGATGCGCAGGTTCCTACCTCTCGTCTTACCTCTCTCGCTTCTAAATCACAAACAAAGAAAACTAACTAAGACTAACTAACCTATCCCAAGGGAGAAATACGGTAATTAATGGTGAGCAATGTATTGCATAACATGCATAAAGTAAAACTACAGATAGATGTTAACACTTATGAACACATGAATATCAATAGACAGATGAACACAGAGATAGCTCATTGTTAATTAAAACATTCATTACTCAACTATGATTGTGTAAATTTCACAGAAATAAATAGGAGCACATTCACAACACGAAATAATTCATAAGTTAGAACGATCTCACAATTCATGGAAACAAGCTAAAACAGAAACAGTTCACATCCAACCAGCCTATGGCAAACATTTGAAAATCCACAATGCTTTCTCCAACCGAAAAATATAACTCTTTATTATAAGATGAATTAGTTCTTCTTACAATAATCTTCCACAAAGATGGTCTGAAAAAAGGTCCTTTCCTACCTAAAGTTTGCCTATACTTATACAAAAGCACAAACTCTTGGGTTGGCCCTCGTTGCCTTTTGGGCTTCCCAACCTTTCCTTTACAAAAAATTGTCTTTTATCTTATGAACAAAAGATAAATATAATATATTACATTATTTTTCAACATTCCAAAACATTCAACTAAGAGGGCCCATCTTGTTCGTTCATGAACTTTCTCCATGCATTTGCCTCGGTTGCTATATTCTCAAAACCAGAAGGTTCGAGAAATATTATAGTAATTTCCTGCTGAGCATCCTGGGTTTTTACACCAACTATCCTGGCAGGAATCAAGCGTAGTTGGTCTTCTAGCAAGTGAATACTCACAGCTGCATGTGCTACTTCAATCTTTACTATCTTTTCATCCAACTCCTTGACTTGTTGGATGGCTTGTTCATATTCACTGCATCTATCCTGTAAATGTTTCAAAAACATTTCATGTTCTGGTAGCGCTTCCAATCTCTTTGCAGTGGAGGTCTGACACCGATTATAGGTTAGGAGCACTCTCCTACAAATTCAGCACAGGCACTCTGTGTTTTCTTCACTATCTTCTTTAATTCTTTTGCTGCATACTGGCAAACTCAATCATCTCGTATTCTTGCTTTATTGTCTCCTGATATTTGACAAATATATCTGCGAGAGATTCTTTGTTTGCTTCTACCCAAGTCATCCTTACCCGCAGAGTTTCCAAAATATCCTGGGTTCTATCCAAAAAATATGAGGCTGTATTTACAATTTCTTCTAATCTAATGTCTATTTGTTGGACTTTAAATCTTTCTTCCGCTATCTGCAGTTGTATTTGATGAATATTCTTTCTAAGCATAAGAGCATGCTTCTTTAAAGGTTCAATATTGACCTTCTGCTCCATCGCTGACTTCAGTGAAGCTGCAAGTGAATTCTTTTTTTCCTCCAACGCTGCTATTTGAGTCTCATATAGCTTAGCCTTCCCTTCTGCGGTGGTCTTCTGCTCTTCTAGCTCTGTCACTTTACTTTATAATTTGCTCTTTTCTTTATTCATTTATTCAACTGATAACTGAAGATGATTTTTCTCAGCCTCCAAACTCTGATATTTCAGCTGTAGTTTTCCCAACTCTACTGAGGTAGCATGAGAATTCCTCTCCATATTTTATGTAGATACTACCAGAGCATCTTTATCTACCTGCAAGGTTTGACATTCTACCTTTGAAACTTTGACCTCACTGATCATGTCCTCATACATTCTCTTCAGATTCTAGCTTTCACCCATTTCCTTCTTCAAATTTTCTTTCAGCTGGGCCACCTTTTTCTGAGACTGTTCGAGGTCAGTCATGATCCTATCCACATTGTCTTCAGTGGCTAGGGTTAGAGATACCCCAGCCCTCGCTAGTAATCGTGGATCCTTGTGTGTACCGTGGACCATTGTCTTATTAAACACCATTATTCCAAGCTTACCCCCGTGTCCACCTTCTTTTCAGTTCTTTTGACAATTCTCTTTTTCTCCTTGTCATAGAAGATAGTATTAAAATACGGCACCTCTTCCCCTTCAGTGGGCATGAAAGGAATTAAATCCACTCCAGTAATTGACCCTTAACCTTCTCCTACTGTACTACTAGAAGGAACAACAAGCTCTAGTGGGTTACTATCAGACTGAGACTGTTCTTGGTTCGTAGGGTCTTTCCCTTCTAATGTCTCTATCCTTGACCGTTTAGGTGTCTTTTCTATTTGTTGTTTCTCTTTTTGGACACCTTCTAATCTGAACCCTTCACTGTCTACCTTCTTTTTTTGGATTTCATCTTCTTCTTGTCCTTTCTTTTCTTCTTCAGCCTTCTTAGTTGCTTCCTCAGCTGCTCGCTTCTTTTCTTCTTCTTCTGTTCTCAACCAGTTCTCTGCTTCCTGTACAAGTCGGCTAGCCTCCTCTTCTCTCTTCTTGGCTTCTTCTCCTTCTTTCCTTTTCAATTTCTCCGTAGCTTTGCCTTTACCACCCAGAGTTGCTATCTTTTGCTTGAACCTTTTTCTTAGGGCTATCATGTTCTTAGCATTGCGGAAAGTCTCCTCATCTTTGTCCCAAAAATCGGTGTACTCAAAATGAACTCCAACTTCTTTACAGTAATTAGCTACTTTTTCCTTCGAATCATTTCCATGGAATTTCATTTCACCAAAGTGAAAGTATTCCAATTCTTTGATAAATTCTCCTACATTCTTCACCCTTGAAAATTTGTAACTTCCAACAAAAAAGGGCACTATAGGATATACTGCCTTTTTCTATTCAAAAAGGAAATTCCCTACTCCATCAATATATAACTATCTAACAGCTTCTTTATGGAGTACATAATCAGTAGCATATCTCAGGAGCAGAGAAGGGGCCCTTGAACCGCCATACATTCTTACATATAAGCCATCCTCTGTTAAATAATAATTTATGTCTTCTTGCATCACCTTGAAGGCTTCTTTTGACATGCAATTGCATTCTACCAAGAAAATCAAAGTGTATAAAGGCATGATGAAATGCTCACATATCTCTTTATAATAGTTGTAATATTTGTGAGCCCAAAATAACTAGTAAGCAGCATATACTAGATCCCGATCCTTATCCCAATGGCACTTTAGTGCAGGGAAAGGCTGAGTGCATAGAATGCAATCGATCAAAATAGATCTCATGTCGAATTCAAACTTCTTTTGGGACACTCCCCCCAATGTTGCGCTTATGCAGGCTGACAGGATATTTGACACTATGCTTGCCCAGCTAAAAATAGTCCCTTGTGTAGCAACATAATAAATAACAGGTATCCAACCCAGCTTAAAACTTTTCCCATTAGCTCTTCCAAAGATTCTTTTCAGCATTAAATCGATGAACCTATATGGAGTACGGAGAGTTGTTGTCTCATACTCTCCAGAAGGCCTTGTCCTGAAATTTTTGCCCGAGATCATCATTTTCCTCACGATCTCTACCAAGTCCATACCTAACTCCTTTAACCAACCTTCATTTAGATAAGTCTGTGGTGATGGTAGATGATATGCTATGGACACATAAGCAGGGTTGTATGCAGCATAACCTTGCTTCTCGGTATTTGCTAGGGTCATCCTTGCTACATCTGCCCTAGGATCCAACCTATCACTTCCGAACATGGAAAAAGCTCAGGCCTGGTAGCCACTTTCATCAGGGCTGACCTCTCAATATTTGCATATATGTGCATATCTTCGAAACTAGCATCTGGAACAGTTTGGCTTGAAATCATTCTATACACTTCT
>LPNX010810252.1:0-66827 GCA_001517045.1 Pseudotsuga menziesii | reverse complement strand
TGACTTTATATAATTTCAAAATAGAAAAAGCCATGCTCTCTATATGAATAGAAATAGACTAAAAGGCAGTGACTTTATATAATTTCCAAAATAGAAAAATCATGTATCGAATCATATTTTGTCATTTGAACAAAATTAGGTAAAAGGCAGAGTAAAGTAAATAGTGGAAGGTCTAAGTGATATACCCATGCAGCATTGGGTAAAAAGTTCATTAATAGTTTGGAAGGCCAGCCAACCAAGTTAACAAATCGTGTTGATCGTTCTGGAGTGGAATCTTGGGCATTTCTTCAAATGGAATAAACTATTCACTCAGATAATAATTCTGCTGGCCATGATCCAATGGAAATAAACTCTGCGAGGCCGGATGGAATGCAAGAGAACTATGATCTCGTCATCCCTTAGACACCTGCCAGTAAATATTTTTTTTCAAGTGGATTTTCTGCAGCTGGAGGGAACTCGATCAACAAGCACAACAGTGCGACAGCCGATGCTAATAGTGGTTGCATTGGAAACTTTGAAACCCGAAGGCCAAGCTTATTATCAATTCCCGGTAACAGAGGTTCTCATGGTAAAAAAATACACAAAATACTTGGTGTAGATTAACTTACTATGCAGGTTCTTGATGGACAACAAATGAATCCCACGCTATCCATGGTTCTCATAAAGTGGTCAGTTTTCAAATATCCATGGGTGACATCTTATCAATCATCAACGTTTTACCCATAACAGAAGATGTAATGTCTTCTACTCTCAATTGGTTCTTGACCTTTACCCAACGCCAGTTTCACTGTAACGACCTACATTTCAAATCATCTGTCTAAAGAAAAGAGATCAGTTCGTGTGATTATAACTATTGGCATAACGTAGCTTTCAATTGGATTTTCTTACATGTCTGTTGTCATTACCATTTCTTGGAAAAAGAGTTCAGATCCAATGATCTGTAACCACTAAAAGCAAGAAACAGAGGTTCGACTCTAAAAACACAACGAGTGAAGCTGTCATCCAGAAATCGCATACCCAAATGTGGAAGAGGAGGTCAGCGTTCAATTCTCAGAATCCGTCTATATGAGCTCAATCGCAGGCTGTGGAATCCATCGCAGTTAAGGGAAGAATGCAGGGACTCATCACAGTTTAAGGGGAAAGGAATGAATATTCAACCTGAAGTTGTAGTTTGGATCAATGATGGATCCATATCAATAATGTGCACTCCTAGCTAGGAATAAAATTGCTCAGATCAGATTCAATCTACCACAAACGATAAGCTCCAAATCACACACCCCAAGCAGAGATGGATATAGAGGCTCATACCTCGAATTTTATTAACCAAAAATAGAACGCAAGCTGTGGGGAAAAATCACAATTCAAAAGTCAGCGACTCACTTACACAGAGGTAGAATAGTAATTATAAAATCACTAAATCGCACAGTGAACTAGAGATCTGGCACTGTCGTTGAAGTAATATGAAAACACTAAAATGCAGAGGTAAAAAAAATAGTGATCAAATAAAGTTTTCACATAAAAATAACCGTAGCATAGTGAGCTCCTCGAGATATCGAGCCTAGATCATTAAATAGAACACTGGATAATGAGCGATAGAGCGCATTGTAGATTGAAAGAGTTTCGAACTCGTGATCTCTAGTATAATTTTTTTTTAAATAATGCCTAGAAAGATTCAAAAAGCTTTTGGGCATGGGCATACTTGTGGTGGTAGCTAGGACTTGAAGGGACTGTCAAAAATACGAGACCAATCCAAAGCATTGGCAATGGAGCAAAAATTCTACATGCCATTTTCAACCCGAGATTCATCTTCGCGACTGTAATTCCCCCTTTCCCAAGCACATCCCCTCAAGCATGAGGAGGAGAGACATGCGCATCTTATAATAAAGCATTATCAAGAAGTTAGTTTCTCGTAAAGCATGATTTCGTAAGTTTCTCGTTGGCTCAGGATGGCAAGCGGATAGGAATAGATACATCCAAGCCGAGCAGTATTGCAAAGAAATGAAGAAAACCCAGATCTATCAGGCATCATTGTTCGATTCAGGAAGAAGAAGAAAAAAAGGAAAACACAGGTCTATAATTATTCTACAAATCCAGATTTATAATGAAATAGGGACAGGTCTGAAATACAATCCAGATCTACAATAAAATGCAAATCCAGTTCTATAATAAAATACAGACAGGTCTGAAATACCTATCCCAGTCTATGATAAGATATAATCCAAATCTATAACGAAATACAGACAGATCTAAATAGAAATCTAGATCTATAATAAAATAAATACATGGGTCTGCAATAAAATTCAAATGCCCATTCCTGGATCTTTAACAATGCATTTCAAGAATCGAAATTATAACAACAATTTAACAATCCATAAAAAAACCTGAGTTTCTTTGTGCAGGCTCGTTCTTTCTGAGGTTGTCGCACCACGAACTTTGTCAAGCTCCCACGAACTTCGATCAGTTCCCAATCACAAGAGATCCACCAGTTGACCTCCCTACCATTCCGATGGGTACTCTCCTTCCCTAAGGACCCCCGAGCCGAATGGGGTTGCAGGAAGAAGTACCCTAGCATGACCAGCGTCTGTAGAATTACTAAGGGCCTCCCAACCCCCTTCACACCTGATGAACCAAACTCTCTACAGTCACCATCCGCCTCTGCATTCTCTCATCCATCCAATATTAGGGCAAAAAGCCTCCCCATACCCAAACCCTGCCTTTTCTTATATCATTTTTTTTTTAGATTTATGCATAATGTAAAATTATTATTTTTATTTATTCTTATTTTGAATTCATTTTTGTTTTATTTCAACGGATCTTTTGTCATATGCATTTATGCAATCTCTTAATTTAGGATTTCTTTACTTAGCCATTCCTAAATTTCATTTATATGATTCCTAGATTTTTGCTTTTGATTTGCTATTTTTGTGTGTGCAATGTGATAATATTTAGAATCTTCTTTTATTTTGTTTATCATGATTTCTTTTTATTTTTTTAATTTTTATTTCATAAGGTTGCACTTTCTATTACTTTATTTTCAAGTCATGAGTTTATTGTTTAGTTATTACTTATTTACAATCTTATAGTTTAATCATTTCTTTTGTTTTTTTTTTCCAGGTGATATCAAGGGTGCCATGACCGTCTTCATGCCCTTCAAATATCCTGCTTTCCGTGGTGGGGAGTTAGTGCGATGGCTGAGACCATGTTAACTCAGTCCAATCCACGCTGTAGAGAGACTCATGGTTACTAAGGAATAAGGCCAACACCTCATTGCGCGCCCCTCAGTTAATCCTCGTGAGTGACCGAGTCCACGGCCTATCCTCACGGCAACATGCCTCTTGCAAGTAAAAGCCTCTCTCGCTTTTCAACTTGCCAAATGGAAAATATGTGCTAACCATACGGGTACTTTCTTCCGTACAACCCCATCATCCTTTTGTGGATTGATTGGAAACCAAGATCATGTGCCTGCACACATAAAAATCATGTGCATTAACCGTACTACACAATTTAATCAAAATATTATTAAAATAAATTATATCACCTGATATTCTGTTTGTACTCAAACTGAAATTCATGTGGCATTGACACCACCTTGTATCATTGCGCATTTGGGTCCCTGTCACACTAGAAAATTGTCAAAGCATCTGCCAATATATTGTAAGAAATTTAAATTGTTTATATATTTTGTTCACACATTATAAGATCAATCATATCACATTATATAAATCTATCTACCAATGTCCATTCATTCATAAGCAACCATTGTGACACAACAATCAATACATATATAAGTCGTTTTAATTCATCGTATTAAACCGGGCCATTTGTACTCAAAATGCCCTGAAACCATAACATATTTTAACACTGAAATAGTCTGTCCCACAAGGCACTACAATGGTGCATTACAAAATTCCATTTATCCATGAGTACCCAAATGTATCAACATGATCAAAACATATATTTCAAAATTTAACCGGGTCATTTGTGATAAAATGCCCTCAAATAATAATATAGTTGAGTAATAAAAGAGTCTAACAAAATTGGGTCACTACAATCATCACAAAAGACAAAGGAAACCCACAAGAGATCTATCCAATTTTAGATGTTACACATGTAATGAGAAGGGACACTACTCCAGAGATTGTCCCAAAAACAAAGGCTCCTCCAACAAGAAGTCAAACAAGAAAATAAATCATTCTCACACTGCTAAAGATGATGAACCAACAATGAAAAGAGCCAGATAAGAAAAAGTTGATTCCTCAAGTGATGAGAAATATGTACTTTAATATAGAAGGATTCAACCCATGACAAAGAAGAACATCTTATCCATCTCAGTATTTGGATAAGAAGAGATGCAGTTGTGAATGAAGAAGTGACACTCAGATTCAACACCAGTATACAGTCCCATGTGATCCATAATATAGAATACTTGCTAAAGAATGAGCAAGACAAACACAGGTCGTCAGAATCAGATGATGAAGTAGAGCACACTGTCAAAGACTCCAATAATTCTTGAAGACAAGGATCAAGAGAGAGTCCACCAACCAAACAAACAAAGATAAGTGCTTAAACTATCATTTCCTATATATCTAGTTACTTAATTGATATTGTTTAGTTGTGTACATATTTATATTTAGTTGATGTAATATGCATGATCGAGTGTATGCATTTATGAACAATATACTACTAATGGGTAAGTATCATATAGTTACCATATATAGTTACAAGTCATTATGTGACATCATTGACATTATTGTGTGACATCATTGATGCAGATCCTTCCAGCTATGAAGAAGCAGGTGAGAAGAAAGAATGAAAGAAGGCTATGATCGGAGAGTATCGGTTAATCATGGAGAATAATGTCCAGGATGTGGTTTCGAGACCTGAAGGGAAGTCCATAGTGTCTTCCATCTGGATCTACAATATCGAGCATGCAACATATGGAAACATCAGGAAATACAAAGCAAGGTTCATATTTTCTCTCATAAAGAGCGAGTAGATTATGGCAAGACATGATCCACTGATCAGACACATTTCTCCAGTAAAGTAGAAGTATTGAGTAGATAACCACATGTCCATAGAAGGATTTGTATAGGATCATAAGGCACCCATGGAACAACACATACAGTTGCTTGAATATCACCTAGGCTGATGGAGATCTCAACCTTTATTACAAGGTTGAAGATGGAAGCCTACATAGGACGACAAGATCATAGATGGGCGCAAGAGGAACCTTCAACAAAGTTCGAGATAGATTATGTTGGTATCTAGTGACCTTGAGAGATGACATAGATGGATACATAGAAGATCAGTATCATAGGAGACTACCTATCACTCCAATACATAATGTTTCGATACATAGAGTACAAAATGCAAAGGGAGGATGGTGTTACGCTTTAGAGGGAGTGACTACAGAAGATATCAAAGTTTGAGAATATTGACATGGTACAACATGATGGAAAACTTTTTAATGAGATTAGGCTTTACGAAGGGTTAAAGCAGACTCCAACCTTTACTTCAAGGTTGAAGGTGGAAGACCAATGATACTCTTGCTATATGACTTGTTTCTTATAGATGAGTATGAGCTCATTGCAGATGCAAAGAGGAGGGTTTCCGCTGATGAAATACCTAGGGATGATGCATTACTTCTTAGGCATGGAGGTGTGTTAGAGTGTGGATGGGATCTTCCTTGGTAAAGGAAAGTATGTCGTGGAGATTCTAAATAGGTTCATAATGTTGGACTACAAGACAATGGCCACACCAAGGACATCAAACTTGAAGCTACTATGTGATGCTTCATCAATTTCAGTTGATGCCATGATGTATCGGTAAATGATTGGTTTGTTGATGTACTAATGAGCACGAGGCTAGACATATGCTTTGCTCTGAACACCCTGAGCTAGTTCCCGATGAATCTGAGACATGTTCACCTGATTGCAAAACATGTATTAAAGTACCTGAAGGGTACAATTGAGTATGGGCTCAAGTATGAAGAGACTCATAAGATTAACGTGCACAGTTATGTTGATTCATATTAGGTAGGTAGCACCGTTGATAGGAAGACCACTTCAGGATGTTTCTTTAGTTTGGGATCCAGTATGATATCATGGTTTAGTAGGAAGAAATCATGTGTGGTGCTGAGTACAGATGAAGCCAAGTATGTTGCATCATGTTCGGCTAGTTGTGAGGCAGCATGGATTCAGAAGTTACTGTTTGATTTGCTTGATCTTGAGTTAGAGGCGACTTGTATATTTTGTGACAACCAGAATTGTGTGAAGTTGTCAGAGCACCCAGTGTTCCATGACAAGTCGAAGCATATTGAGATTAAGTATTACTATATTCAGGATATGGTGTAAAGAGGAGCGGTGAAGCTCTAGTACATGGTGACGAACGAGCAGATAACCAATGTGTTAACCAAGATAAAGTGAAGTTCGAATACTTCAGAGAGAGACTTAGTGTCATCCATATCGAGGTCCCTAGAAATAGGGAGTGACGACTTCTCACATGGTGGTAGACGTAGGTGGTCCTTGGGACGTAATGCACCTGGGGTGCTCCTGGCATGCTCCCATGCTAGAGAAATGACCAGAAGACCCAGATGCACTAGAGCGAGTTTTTTAATGGTGGTAGAAGTAGGTGGTCATTGGGACGTAATGCACCTGGAATGCTCCTAGCGTGCTCCCATGCTAGAGATGATGAGATTTCCACTAGTCACAAGACACTTGGTGTTCTCCTAGGCCATTATCGCATGGCAAAATACGAAGGTGTTCCTTGGCATGTAATGCACCTCGGGTGCTCCTAACATGCTCCCATGATGGTAGAACACAAGTTGACCGTTGAGAGATGTAGTGCACCTGTGGTGATCCTATATGATTCTCACATGGTGGAAGACGCATGTAATGCACCTAGGATGCTCTTGGTGATGCACCCATGCTGTAAGAACACGGGTGGTCTACTGGAGATGAAGTGTGCATCTAAGCTTCTCTCCATGTGTGATGATGAGATGATTTGGATACGATGAGATGACAGTAGGAGACACAGGTGATTGCAGTGACAATGTAATGTATGGTCCTGGGATATACATACATGATGAATTGCTCATGGATATGATGAAGACCTGGATGGAGCATAGGCCTACATCCAACATGAAACATGGTTGGATCTGTAGAAACTTCTAAGGATGAATAACTTCGAAAGATGTCACTAGTCAATGGTCAACAAGATGAGAATTGATGCAACAGTGATGTTGATCAAACGATGATGATGTAGTAGATATGATGATCCAATGATGATGTCCATATACTATTCCCAATTGTGATGATGACCAGGTCGAGAGAATACCTTCCTACTTAAGAGGGAGTGTTCTTGAAAATGTAACTTCAGAAGATATTATATTGTATATCATTATTGTATTTTATTGTACCTCCGTCAGAGGTGTTTTTCCTCCATTCGAGGATGTCATTATTGTAATTGGTTACGTAAAATTCATGAGTTAAAACCTTTGTTGTAATTCTAGGCAATAGAAACCCAAAATAGATTATATAAAATGTATTTTGGCTCTTCCTAGGTAGGTCATCCTAATTAGATAACCTGGACGACCTAGTTAGTTAAGTGAGTCACACAATTAAAGAATATAATTAGGGAGGCACCCTCCCTCATTCCACTCACTCACTCTCAAGTTCGCATAAGGAGAGGGAGAGGACAAATTCGCTATAGGAGAAAGAGAGAGAGCTGCAAAAGAATTATAATTCTTGGGTTTTTTCCATCTTGTGATATTGTATTAGTGAAATAACTATTCTGAGGAAGTTTGCAGGGGTTTTCTCCTTTATGGTTTCCCTGAGGAAAATATTCGTGTCTTGTGTATCTTGTTGTGCTTGCTATTCTTTCAGATGAAAATCCTAATCAAATTGAATTAGCATACAAACTCTAACATCTAGCCTTGAGTCCTAAGGAAAAAATCCCAACCTCGATCAAGTGCTTCAAGCCAATTTCCTTATGCAATTTGTCTTACAAGATCCTCACGAAAATCATTTCCAACAGGTTAAAAAAGTTCATTCCCAATCTCATCTCAACAAATCAAGGTGTCTTCATTATTGAGAGAAATTTTCGATAATATTATCATGGTACAAGAAGTAATCCACTCTAATCAAAAGAGAAAAGAAGTGGGTATGGCAATAAAAGTAGATCTAGCAAATGCCTTTGATAGAGTTAGACATGAATTCATTTTTATGGTTCTTGGTAGATTTGGGTTCTTTGATCTTTTTGTAAGATGGATTAAAGCCTGCATCATCTCCCCATGGATTACCCCTTTGGTAAATGGACGACCAACAAATTTTTTCAGCATGTCTCGTGGGATATGAAAAGGATGTCCTCTGACCCCCTTCCTTTATATTCTTGTCAATGTATCCTTGGGTAGAAGGTTGAACATACAAATGACAAAAGGATCTATCTCAATTCTGACAATATCTAGGAGAGTCAATTCGATAAACCATGCTCAATTTGTTGATGACGCCATCTTTCTCAGAAGCACACATCTTTAGTTAGCGAGACATTTAAAATTTTCCTTGGATCTCTTCCTCATTACTTTAGGAGGAAAATCAAACTTTGAAAAAAATTACCTCTATGGGTGGAACTGTAACCCCAAAACTTTAAGAGCTATCTCTCTTTCCATGAGATGCAAGGTCGAGATGCATTGGAACTCCTTTAAGTATTTAGATGTCCTAATATCTAGGAAAAACTCCAACTTTGTAGTTTGGAATCCAATATTTCAAAAGATCAACAAAAAAGTTTAGTCCTAGGGATTGAAATGGCTTAATTTAGCAGGAAAAAAGACTCTAATCAAATTAGTCCTCTCCTCCTATCCTATTTTTTTCAATGCTACCCTCCTAGCGCCCAAAAATGTTATGAACAACATTTGCATGGAAAACAAGAAATTTCTTTGGAAGGGAGGGAGAAATCAAGGGATAAATATAAGCTTGACAATTGGAATATAGTCAAAATACCGAATACAATTAGAGGATCAAGCGTTAGAGACCCTGGGATCATGAATATACCAATGGGTGCAAAGATGGTGTGGAGGATAATCGAGGTGAAAAAAGAATGGTGGAAAGAATCCTTGCGAAAGAAATATGTCAAGAAACCAAGACCACATTGTATTGATCATAGGTGGGAAGGGAAAGGTACTCACATATGGGAGCTCTACAAAGCCTCGGTTGGTCTTATCAAAGACATGGTTTACTGGATCCTAGGTAATGGGAAGAAAATATAGATATGGGAGGATAGAATTTGGGATCATCCCAATTTAGAAGAGCTACATCATTGGATGCTAAGGAAAAATTTAATAACTTTGTTTGAAATTTAAGATTGGGCGGTTTTTGGAGAATGGAAGGGTTGGAAAGAACTTAATCCCCCAGCTCAGTTATATCAAGATTATATGTCCTTCTATTCAAAATTCCATGGGAAATCTCCAATTCATCGTAAGGAAAAGGATCGAAGAGGATGGGGATGATTGGGAGTTTACACATTTAAGGAAGGGTATAAAATATTGGAGGGGAGCGTTTAGTCTTCATCCTCCAAAATGCAGAAGAAGTTTTGGAACCCTATCTGCATCCCCAAAATTAATCACTTCTTTTGGATTATTATTCACAACAAACTTCTAATTGTTGACAGTGATATCAAAAGGGGGCTTGAAGGTCCATCCTGGTGCTTTCTCTGCAAAAATTAATTTGAGGAGGCCTCCCATCTTTTTCAAGATTTTGAATTTTCTAGGGAGGTCTGGCATAAAGTGCTGGAAAAAGTTGGAGAAAATATTGGAATGTTGAGTCAAATTCAAGATATGACAATTAATTGGAAAAATTTATTCCTAGGAAACCTGAAAAGAAAACCCACCCTTTAGAATGTGTGGAAAGTTGTACCCATAAATATTTGTTGGCAAATTCGGCTCACAAGAAATCATCTCATCTTCAAAGGAAAAAAAGGAAAATCCCACCAGAGTTGCGTTTAAAAAAATGAATATGATTATAGAGAGTCTTAGGAATAAGAGCATTTCCTACCCAAATTTAGAACCTTTAACCATTCACGAGGCACGATGGTGTAAATAGTTTTTGAATCAGAGCTTTCTTCAGTCCAAAAAAAGGGGGGAATGAGGAATGGGAAATAAGATACAAAAAAGCGAATTTTGGAGATGGCAGGAGAATATTAATTCACATACTTTCTTCTTCGGTGGAGATTCTAAGGAGAACCCAAGGGAGGAAGGCATGGGAGGGATAATGTTTGATCCCGAAGGAACATAGTTGACTCTTTTGCATGGGGATTGGGGAAAAAATCCAACAATGAAGCATAATGGTTGGTGCTTATGCTTGAGGTTGAAATCATAGCCAATATATGCATAAGAAGAATAGCTATAATAGGTTACTCAAGGCAAGTCATCGAAAAGCTTCAGATTGGATATGAAAAGGGAAACACCAGATGTAAAATAATTCACTGAAGAATCTCCCAAATCTCTTCCAAAAAAAAACATTTTCTTTCATATTCTCCAAGAAAACAATGGAAAAAATGATCTTCTTGCAAATAAGGGAGCTCATTTAGAGCTAGTTTTAGTGATCTACGCCAATGGTGACCTCAAGCAACAAACCATTCCTTGATATTTTCTCCTCAAGGGAGGCTAAGACCTTGGTCCTTTACATGGGACCCTAGCTTCCCCACTCAAATTAGCGTGTTTATTCCCGCATAGGTAGAAGGACACGTGGTGGACGCATGTTCATGGCCATGTGATTGATGATCAGAGCTTTTATGTTGAAGGGATTCAACTTTTACTGTTTTTCTCTGTTCCCATCGCTCCCGCATGTGAAATGGAGATGGAGATGGATTTATAGTCGAGTGGTGAACATAGGCTTTCAAAAAAATCCAGAAGCAGAGACATGAATTGTGAAGAGTTTATTGCTTCGACCTTCTCTAGGTTGGCTAAGTGCTTTCTTTTGGGGTCAATATGGGATACATTTGAGATGGATATGGAGAAGAATGCAGAGAGAGGCTGGATTGCAGACATTTACAACCTTAAGGCCATGTGTGAGGATTCTAAAATCCATTTGCGAAGGGTTTATGAGGTAGTTGACGATGGTCTCATACAAAACAAGGAGATTTCTACAGATATTGGGTATGTTATTCATCAACTCTCTTGCTAAGATTCACATATTGATGATCTAGAAAGGGACATTCAGGAGCTTATGTTAAAAATGGACAGGCTTGTAGAAGATGTTTTGAAGATGATCAATTTGACCCAAAGGAGCCACTATCGCGATACTATGGACTTGGAGCGCAACTAATGGAAGAGATATCAATTTCATCCAATTCCTGGCATGGAAGGCAAGAAAAATAAGTTTCATTTTTTTTGTAGATGTTTTTTTGTATAGTGCTAAACTGCTAGTTTATCATGATTTATCCCTCCTTTACTATGGTGAATTATAGAAAGAAAACCAACTTTTTTTTGTAAATCTCTAATAGTTTTAATCATAGTCTTCTCAGTCATGGCAAATGCAGAAAACAAACAAATCCCATGTTTTTGTAATGAATGGTTGTGCACAAAGTTTTTCTATAATGAAAAGGTTTCCAATTTCTATTAAAACAAACTGAAAGTTATGTCTCACATATCAAATTTATTTAGTATTTGTTTACTTATATTTATTTTATTGTTTACTTATTTGTTTATTGATATATCTATATATTAATTCATTTGTTACACAAATCCCCTGTCCATACCTAGAAGTGCCTAGGCAATACCCCAAACGTCTCCACCTTCTAGCTCAAAAAATAGAAGGGGCGAGAGAATTTTTTTTGAAAAACACAAACTTCGAATAACCACATACCCTTTATAGAAGAATAATGCATTTATAACAATTTTAGATCATTTTCTTTCTAGCTTTGTTGAGTACATAAACTATGATATATCCTAGACAATCGATGTAGTTTTTTACAATTAGTGGCAGTTAGCGTTTCAATGTTAAGTTGGATTAACCTGCTAGAGGAAAGAAATGCATTATGGTGATGCCCCTTAAATAACACCAACTCTGTAAATTCCTTAGATGGGGTGGCATCCTAATAGACCATGCACATTAATGAAACATTGCTCAATCATTGTACACCCCTCTCGAGAGTATACATGTACCAGATCACCTGGAGCATTAAACGATCATTCATGATGGAGGGAACCATTGAGGGGATTTTTGAGTGGCCACTTAAGCCCGAAGACATGAGGTTAAAGGAACATTTGTCCACAGACCACAACCACTACTCCACTGTTGCTGGGACTCATTTAAGAATTATGCTTATGTTCAAAGAGGGAGGTGAAGGTGCGAACATTATAAGAGAGTTCCATTGCACCCAAAGTTGTAGGGGCCTCTTAGGTCAACATCATTGTAGGGGGTCTCAAGAATTTGGCATTTCCCAACACCTTGGTTCCATGACTAATACATTGCTAGACATCACACACAATATCATAGATCTTGATGAAGACATGCAAAGATGTCTATGCAATCTGGAGCACATAGTCCAGATAACATTTGATTGATGCTACGACATTACTAAATTTTTCAACCTCCCATCACTGCTTCTCATAGTTGTAATGGAGCCGGAGGTGGTGGACATGGACCAGGTGATGACTGTAGGGGTTGAGAAAGGAATTCACATGAAGGAAGAGAATAACATTGACAAGAAATACGATGAGCACATTGTGCCATGCTCTGACGCCAACAAGCAATATTGCTCAAAAAGCACCCACCAACGAGACATCAAGGGGGAGCCACTGATGCAACAACGACTCCTGAACATTGATGATTCTACGCCTCCTCAAGTGTGAGGCCCAATTGAATTTTTTGGGGTATGGTTTGGTTTACACTTCTGATGGTTTTGTAGCAAACATGTTAGTAATGTGTTTCTCAATGATTTTTGGCCTATGTATGGCGACACCTAACGACTCTCTAGCGACTCTTAGGGAAATTGTCTTAACAAAACTTCATTGTCGTATTTTGCTTATAATCCTGGGTTTTTCTCCCTCTGGGAGGATCAACACAAACTCTAGTAGATCTCTCCATGTCTTAAAGCTTGGGTGTTTCTCCTTTTGGGATGCTTAGTGCAAGATTATATTGTATTTTTATAAATTTTGTGCAATATTAATGTAAGAACTAAACTACAAAAAAAGAACACCAACTCTATAAATGACTTCAAGTAGTGACTATGTTTTTCTTGCTTTAAGTGGCGTCATCTAAATGGTTCCAACTTCCATTTGAAGTGCCACCCACTATAATGTCCCTATTTGTAATTTTGGAGAAAAGTGCAATTTGGGCAATTTTTGAGCTTTACTAGTCAAGAATATAGGGAGTTCCAACTGACTCCAAATGGTCTCAGATTTGAAATGCAAGGGTACAATGAGTATTATAAAATACCAAGATGACCTATGAACACTTTGGATATGAATTTAAGCTTCCACAACTTGGTTTTGGGATAAGGAGAAAATGTGCAAATTTCCTAGGATATTGAGGTCAAATCCCCCAGGGGTGGAGGCGAATTTGACTCTCTAACTCAAGTACGAACCTCCCAAATTTCAGAACAGAGTATGGGGATGAAATCAGACCTCAATGGATATCATTAATCATGGTTATTAAGCTCTTCAAACTAATTATGATGTGCAACATTTGTATGGTAACTTTCATGGAAATTGCTCAAGGAGAAATTGCATTACTAGCTCAAATTTGACACATGAAAAGTAGAATAGATGGCTCAAATAATAACATGAAATATGGTGTTCATATACAACATACAAATGGATGTCCCAAAATAATAAAACTTTGAGAAAATCCCTTATGCAAATGTGATATAAAACCCCTTCAAGATTGAAGCCAAAATAATGAAAACTAGTGATTCAATGGCATGAGAATGCAAGCTTTTCACACATGATTTTATTGGATTTTGAGATACAGAGAAAATGGACATGAAAGTACAAATTAATACATCATATATGGCTTCCCCAACACCATCAAACTCATATAAGAACTATCATACAAATATGATATAAAACTCCTTCACGATTGAAGCCAAATTCATGAAAACTATTGATTCAATGGCATGAAAATGCAAGCTTTTCACACATGAGTTTCTTGGATTTTTAGCTACATAGAATATGGGCATGAAATTATAGAGACATACATCATATACCCAATATTGGTAATGGACTCAACAAAGAGCAAGCACCACTCCAACAAGTGCGTCATCAACATGAGAGTGTGGGGGAATGGAGAAGAAGGAATGAGAGAAGAGGGATATAGATGAGAAATCGTGATGTATGGAACTTCAAACTGCAGATAAACACCATCAATAATCTCCATTTATAGGTTTGTATGACCTATCCATTAACCAACTTGGAAACGAATCCAACTCCCTCGAAACTAGTTCAAGCAGGGAGAGTAGATACCCACAGTACAATGGACAAGCAAAAGCTCTCCAAAATGCCAAAGGAAAATTAGAAAGTGATCAAATGTTACTATCCTTCCTCAAGACATCCTTTTATTAACTTCATGAGGCCTCCTAAGGTTGAATTTCCCTCCATATGCTTCCTCCAACTCAATTTAGTGGTTTAGCAACTCCTATGACACTTGTCTTCTTTCTTCATGCTCCAACTCTTTCCCCAATTCGAATGGCTGCCTCTAACTCCCAAATTGCACCATATTGGTGGCTATTTTTAGCCTTGTCATGTCATATTTGTCACAGTTCTGCAATTAGGTATGCATTTGTCAGATGTGTCATAGAATCTTTCATCATTTGTTGTCATAGAGTGCATGAAATCTCCCTCCAAGTGGCACAAATTGTCTTCTTGGTCTCTTCCTCTTTCATGGGAGTTACTCTCCTCTCCTAATTCGAATTCCTTGGCTCGTGCTAGGATATGTGACACCACATCATCCTCCAATAACGTTACATTCCCCTTGGGTTCGAATTTGGATGAAGGTCATGCCAAGTGTGCAGAGAATCTAGTCACCTAAAGACTCCACAAGCTGCCAATTGTCTTCATGAACCAATGCCACCTTATTTTCTTAACATTTATTATTTATGTGACCCATTTAATGTGAATATGGTAAACTAAGGTCTTTTTGGGTCTTATAGCTCCCTTATTACAAAAATTATGTCTCCACCTCAACCTAGGGAACTAGTAGGTTGGTGAAACATTATTTGTAAGTAGTTTTATTTGGATGGGGACATGACACCTAACATCGTTATCCTTAGGCTTGCAAGTCAAGCCAATATGGCACTTGCTCTACACAATCTTTATCCTCCTTGAAACCATAGGGACTTCTATATCTTTCTAGAGATCTCATGATTCCAATAAAAAAAAATTAGTCCATTGACATGTGAAATGAAAAGAAAAGTTTTGAGGCAATCAGTATGTTGGATTAACAATTTTACTAAAATTGAGGCTTTTGAGAAATAAAAACTTTGCAAGGATTTTTATAATCCCTCTTAGAGAATTTGAATCTGGCACATAAGGTCCCCAAAATCATTGATTATTTGCACATGGATATTGAGGGTTTGACCCTCATTATAAATGCCAACATGGGTATTTAGATTGGGACTAGGCATGCTATCAAATGGGAAATTGTTTGAATTGTCATCCATGAGTCTTTTATTGTTTTTTTTCACCTAATACTAGAATAGGTTCGTTGCTTTTATAAACAACTATTTTGGTGAAATTGTGTATCATATTTTTGCTTTTTCCTACTCTCTTAATTGTTCTCTTTTCTATATATTGAGGGCTTCTCCTTATTCTACAACAAGAGGTTGTTTCTCCCTTGATAACGGGTTAAGTGTTCACTTGAAATGTTGGTTTCACTAAAACAAATGCTTACCATCTGTGAAAACCAATATGCTTAAATATTTAACCTCTACGGTGAGGTTGGATGCTATTAGAAGTTGGTGTCATGGATCCTTTTTTTTTAGTATTCCACAAGTATACACTTCTATCCATAATGCAACCATAGTAAGTGCCATCAAGTTGATATCAAAATGTTATGTTACAAAAAAAAATCATTCTAATCCAGTTAAGGGTTGTTTTCTAAATGTGATCTTCACCATAAGAACCAAATTCAACTCATTCCACATGGTAGTTTGCGTGTAAAATTTTTAAGCCCAAGCAAAAGAAAACACAATTTTAGCCCAAAGTAATATTGGATGTGAGATTTCGAACTTGATGAATAGTTCTTAGCCCATGACAATATATCATAGTTGGAAACCAGTCATAGATCATGCACCACAAGCCATACACTACAAGCTAAGCCTATCTACCTTACAAAACGTGTAACATAGGAAAGGAGGGCTCTGGAAAAGGATCAGTTCCCAGGTGGATCGATTTGCCATTCCCAACTTTCTAAGTAAGCCAAGAACCCGTCAAAGAATAGGACTTCATAAAACCATTCTAGAAGTTTAAGGCTTGAGAAGCATATTATTTTTGGGTTCCTAATCCACTCCACAATCGATTTATTTTTCATGTATTTAGCATATAGGATATCCTTCCACACTCCTGTTCCAAACATGCCCCTCCACAAACTTTTTAAACCAAGAGCTGAGCTAAAGCGAAAGAGATTTTTGATTCCCCAAGCCCCCATGTCTTTGGACAAAGTTATTCTTTCCCAATTAACTAGATGGGACTTTGATTTATCAACATTACTTGACCATAAGAAATTCATCATTTTTTCCTCATATTGTGAAATTCATCATTTTTGGCCTCATAAAATGACATCGTCTACAAATAATAAGTGAGTGATATAATGAACATATGTCACTTTAACCCCAATCAACCCCTTTTCTTACTTAAGCTTGTTCAATAAGACTACTAAGTCCTTCCACTACCAACAGAAACAATAGCGAAGATGGGGGCATCCTTGTCAAAGACCCCTAAAGCTTTGGAAGAAAGCAAAGGACTACCATTGATTAAAACAAAGAAATTTGCTGAGGTAACACAAGACATAATCTAGATTGTAACTAAAAGTGTGAGACCAATTTGACATACTACTAATGTGAGATAAACCCACTCAACTCTATCATAAGCTTTCATCAGTTTGATAGAGTGAATGCATTCCTAGGTTACTCCAATTACATCCAAAATTTGTCTCTTGTTTAAAAACCTAAATTATTCTAAGTGACAAACACTAAAGTGATTTTGGTTTAATCTTACCTTAGAGATGGTCTTATAAACATATTACAAAGACAAATAGGTCTATACTAATCAAAAGATTATGGTTTAGAGTTTTGAGAAACAATGGCTATAAAAGTGGAATTAAGAGAAATAGGGACAAATCCTTTCACACGACACTCTTCAACTACCCGCAAAAGATCTTGTCCCATTATATTAAAGAAAGTAGCAAAATGTTCCAGTGTCCAGCCAGCGGGGTTTACATTGTAAGTTAGTTGCGTCGTCATCCGTTCTGTTTTCCAATTCTTTCGGGAGAGGGGGCCTTGCCAAATTAATTTGTGTATGATAAAAATATCAAGGATACATTTCATTCCATAAGAGCCCCACTACTCTGGTTAGTACATTTCCTTTAGCCATCTCGAAAGCATTTGTCCGAAAGTTTTCCTCACGAATCAATCTTTCAAATCCTTAAGGTTCACCGCCCTCCGGTGGGATTTTCAAGTATCTCGCGGGAAGGCCAGAGCCGAACAGAAGCAGGAGGAAGTGAGTCATCCATCCATCCGTCATGTCTCAGTTTTGGAAACCAGGCAGTCAGAAGCCTCAAACATTTGTTATGGACGACGAGGAGGGGGGAGTTATACCATTTGCAGTTCATCCCTCTTCTGCCTCAGGGTACTTATTTTTTTAACTCAGAACAAACATAAAATTCTTCTTCTGCGGCAATGCCCTGTATTCAACCTCTACATTCGGTCCTCTAAGTTCACCTTTACTACTTTGGCTGCATATACTTTCTTTTCACCGGCGTTCCAGTTTGTTCGTTATTTTCTCCGTTTGAAGTTGTCGAAGTTAAATTTTGTTTGTTGCAGTTATGGTTATACGAGCATGGAAAAGCAGAGGCAAAGGTTGCCAGTTTTCAAGCAACGTACTGCAATTCTTTATTTGGTTGAGAATCATGCGACCACTATCATTGTTGGAGAGACTGGAAGTGGGAAATCCACTCAAATTCCACAGGTTAATTATTTATTTTCAGCTGCATATCTTTACATTTGTGTTTGTGTGCCTTAATCATCGCATTCCTCAGGTTTTCCAAGCAAACAATTTACCACACAAGTTAATAATTTTTTTGGAGGTTGCTTCGTGTTAGGATTATTAATCCTCCCTTGTCCAAATTTAAACATATGACCAAATTTGGACAAGGGAGGATTAATAATCCTAACACCCCCTGAATGCTAACTTGGACAAACTGTGGGCCCTGGTAACTAAGACCATAGGTCACCCATTACATCAAGTAAAGTAAGGTAACTGCTCAAAAACAAGGTGCTGGGGAAAAACCACATGGGAAAAAAAACCCCCCTTCTAATTAAGCAGGTAGAATCAGGATCAATCTGGTTCTTCTGTGCACAGGTATCCTATAATCCTGGGGCCTGGCATGTGAACCTCTCCATCATTATGTCTGGAGGAATCTTCCTCTTTGGAAGAAGAATGATATGCTCAACTAAATCAGAAATATAGACAGCTGCCGGATGAAGACTGGACCCATGTAGAGCGACTGAAGTCAACTGAAAAGTGAGGAAAGGTTCTTGAGAATTCAGAGAATGTGAAGAACACTCAAGAAACTGATATGTTGCAGCCAGGAGCAACAAACCATGAGTGGTAAGAACAGCCCCAAGTGTTAGGAGCAGGTGTCTAGGCGGATGCAGAAAATCTTCCTCTTTACTAGTTCTGTGAGGAGATGAGCATGTGATCAATGGTAGAGAAGCACTGGGACTGTTGAGAGCGAATGCTTGAGCTCCATAGTCTGATATAGCTTCTGAAATAGATAATGAATCACATAATAAAATATCAGCAACCTCATATGAGGAAACTAACACCAAATCCCCATTAGCAGTTTTGAAGAGAAAGTGCGGTACTTGATTTTTCACACCGGAACTGGTGAGAGCAGCTACAAGCATGACTGAATGCTTTTGGATTTTAAAATATGAACCAAATCATATCAGATCAGAAAGTAAATCAGATCTAAATAGGTTCAAAACAGATCCAAAACTGTGAAATGGAATCAAATCCCCAGCAGCAGTTTTGTAGGAGACTTGCGGTACTTGTTTCTTCACACCGTTGATGAGAACAACTACAAGCGGTACTGAAAGATTATGAATTTGATATATTAAACCAAGCAATATCAGATCAGATCTAAATAAGATCATATCAGATCCAGTAAGGTTAATATCAGATTCAAATAAATGGTTAACCGAGACGGTGGATGCACAACTTTCTTCTTCTTCAAAATTCTGAATTTTGGTGCATGCAATCTTGCAGGATTTTGCTGGAAAATCTAGATCATGGGGAGCGAATGTGTCACTCTTATAATCTGATATTTCTTCTAAAATATCCAAGTTTTTACATATTTGCACACCAGCAGCAACATTAGAGGAAGAAAAATCAAATTTCTCTTCACTTTCGGAAGCAATTACTGGTAAATTTTGCACAGAATTTAAAGGAAAATCACCGGTGAATGTTTGCATGGAAGTGTAGCAGAATTGTTCTTTAATATCAGAGATTCGAATGTCTTCTTCTGTTTCAGCAATATGAGAAGATGAGATATCAGAGATTTCATGAACTTCCGGAGCATCAGGAGAAGGAGTCACTGCATGGAGACTGTCTTCAATTCGAATTGACTGTGTAGAAGCTTCTGCTTCATCTTCATCTTGAATAACTTTATCAGAGAGAGTAGAGGCCAAGACTTTTGAATCAAGGATGCTTATGGTGCTGGATGTGCTCCATGTGCTTCCAAAGGATCTGTCCAATCTTGTCCAGAGTTCTGTCCAACCTTGTCTCATCAAAGATGAAATCATTTTGAAGTTGTACCTGCAAAACAAAAAAAATGATCAAGTAGGAGATCTGCGGAGGAGAAGTGCCTTGTCCGCCGAGGCTCTGATACCATATTAAATTGAGCACATAGATCTGTGGACAAACACACAACTCACATGATAGATCACACAATTTACTTAGTTATTGAAGAATGAAACAGTGCAAAAATGGCTTGCAGCTGTGAATGCTTTTCATTAATCAAAGAGTAATTAGATAGATTATTACAATGAAGTACAATGGCTTTAATAGCCACAAGCAATTCGAATCCACATGAGGAAGTTCGAATTGATTAGACTCTACTTGACTGTAGGTAACCAAGACCTTGTCTAAATCATTATCGGAGGACTCAATAGTTAACTGACCTTGTCTAAACCATAACCGGAGTTCATCGGAGCTCTAAAACACAACTCAAGTGTTACATTCAGTGTTGACTAAGGTTAACTGACAGTGGTAGGTGAGAAATGCGCCCCACATGTGTTCAGTCAAGTAAACCTAGCGCTAACTGAATGTAGAGGACTAGAACTGAATGTAACTGACTCCTAACTTAGCTTGACCAGTCATTAACTGAAGTGAACTGACCTTGGTTGGTTTCGGCACTCCCAGTGGCTTCCTAAATTGTAGGGATTGATCTAGGAGGCTCCTAAACTAATGCAATCAAGTGCAATTAGTGGCAGTGAGCCTCAATTAGTGTTCCCCACACTTTAGTAACTGAAACTGAAACATGTGCCCCAATTAGGTCAAGTTGACCCAATGGTGCTAATGACTATAAATAGACTGGATGGACTCCCGATTTAGACATGACTCCCAATTTAGACATATGACCAAATTTGGACAAGGGAGGATTAATAAACCTAACACTTTGAGAAACACGCCCCAATGTTGGGCTGCACTGCATAACAGATTTCCTTCAGCCCCCAATGTTGGGTTGCACTGCATAACAGACTTCCTTCAGTTTAGGTGCCAGGTTTAAGAGGTATCTATTTGGCCAAATTTTCCTGGGATTTGCACCCAGGCTCATCCCTTTTTGACATTGCCATGCTATGCCATGCCGTACAGGTGAGGTAGAACGAAGCAAGACTGAAATGCTTGTGGACGGGTTTAATAATATCCAACTTCGCCAGTGAACCGAGCCCCATTGCCACTGGTTGGATGGCCTAGTTACACTGTTGTAGAAACATAAATGTTTTTTTCTAAGAGCTGCAACTTTTGAAAATAGCCAGACGACAAAATATAGGTTTAATTGTAGATTAGGGAGAATGCATTGAAATGTATGGGACAGATCATGGGTAGAAGGATTGAAATTTTAGATAGAAGTGGAAACGAGTTTTCATATGGAATCTTAGCATTTGGTGGAACTGTGGAATGGTTTGCGGTGCAACAGAGATGAACACTTAGTCAATAACTAATTGTGTTTGAAAAGGGTTTTATTGACTTTTCTATTGTTAAGGTGTAGTGATCACTTGAAACTTCCTTATAACCCAACGGGTCGAGAGGCTGACAGTTCAATAGAGTTCAACAGAAGTTGATGGAGTAGTGGCTGGTAAGACCGAGCATGGAGTTTCAATAGTGATAAGGAGAGTGTACTCGAAACTGTACAGGCTGACACAGATCGATGTATTGTGGGTACCAATCCATTGTTGCTGACATAGGATTCCTGAGATATATATAAATATATGAAGGGAGGAGTGTTTATCCTTTGGTTGCTGCAAAAGTGTTTTCACCTAGCTAGCTTCATGAGATGCGGAGGGCTTGTAGTCCCCTAGCCCCTTTGTTGTGTTTTGGTTGACTTATAGTTGGAGAACTTAGTGTGTGTATGCTTACCTTGGGATTAGTGCTAGAGTGGTGCACTTCTTGATGTGCTAATTGGTACATGTGGTGGTTTGACATCTTCTACAAAGTGCAATTGTTGAGGAGGATGGGCGCTTGGGACATGGGAGTGACTGCGTTGGAGAAGGGTGTTATGCTCTTAGAGGTTGGGCAAGGATCTTGCATTGGAGCCACCCACATTGCACATATGTTGAGGAGGAATTCTTGAATTGATGAGCCGTTGTTGGAGGATGAACCATTTTGCTCAAAGGAGCGCTTGACATGTGTACACCTAGATTTGGAGGGTGCACCACCTTAGGGGTTGTATGAACCCTATTGTGCCATGATGGAGATGGGTGCCTCCACTATGTTTTGATATCTATTCTTCTTTTGGCTGACAATGTGGTCCTCTTGGCCTCATCTCCAAAGGGTTGCAGAGACAGTTGGATGCTTTAGCTCTTTTTTGTTACCTTTGACAGTTGATAGTCAACCTGGGCAAAACCAAGGTTATGATTTTCAATGGACGAAGAAGACTTTTTCAGACCTTCACTTCCTCTTCAAAGGACAGGAGATCGAGATCACTAGCTCCTACACATACTTGGGGGTGCAATGTTTGGGACCTTGTTTCAGTTTGCGACATGCCCTTTGGCTTGGGGTCAAGAAGGGTTTTTTGGATTTTTATCCTTCCTTGAGAGACATTGCTTCTGACACCACTTTCATAACATCTTGTCCAAGATGGCCCTCATGGACTTCTTATCTGACCCATTGTTCTATATGGCTCTGAGATTTGGGGGCTTGGTTTGTTGCATTCTAATTGGGCTTCATTGAGAGAGTGCAAATTCTTCACCTCCGACGCATCATTAGGTGCAAATAGATCATTCCTCAAGATTTCATCCTGGTAGAGTTTGGTGCCCAACCATTTCAACCCGAGACAATGTTTAGTTTAGTCTCTTTCATGCATTGTTCCAGAGCTTTTTTAACTTGTCGACAAGGCGACACCGATATTCGTGCTTGGCCTATTGTTTTTCAAAGACGATTGCCTCATCTAGCTTTCTAGGACATTTTCGAGATTGGTTTGTGGGGGTCTTATTTCTCTTAGATTCTGTGGGCATTTCGATGGATCGACTCCCTCCTTTTAGATATTCTTTAAATGCACCTGGCCACCTCCTACCTACTAGACAATAACAGATTAAGATAATTAGAGACAACATTTACATGGAGTTTATCCATATTACTTGGGTTAACCCTCAGGGCAGGTTATTCCCTAGTATGGCCTTCCATGTTGAGCACTTCTTCAAGATGAGAGACGTAATCATTATTCGACTACAGTATTCCCTCCACCATTGGTTACACACTCTTCAAATTCCCCTTGTCCAGTCTTGAGTGAACTCTCACAAACGTCGGGTATAGACTGACCACCAGAACGACCGTTCTGACAAGATTCTGTTGGTTGTGCCATCTCCACAAGATCAAGACAGAGGAGCATTTCATTTTTTGTTGCCCCATCTACTACGAGATCGGAGGGAGGTTCTATTACCCTTTTCAGGGGGATTCAAACCCTCATTAGCTTCTTCACTTATCTTGACCAAAGATGCTTGTATTTGTACATTTAGGAGACCATAAAACATAGAGCCCGTATTCTTCATCTTTTTGCTTGACCAGATTCAACCTAGCTAATTACTTTCTACTTCACAATGCTACCTTTCGGAAGGGGCACTAAGAGACAATTCGACATCAACACAACAATAACCTCCAGATTAGTGCGGACCTGTAAGTTTTTCAAATATCCAGGGCACACTGAAAACTGATCTCAACCCGGTCACAAATCTTTCTAATCCTAGATAATATATCGATAAATTATTTCAATCCTAGATAACATATAAGCATATAATCATGATCATAATCAATAACAAATGAGATCTCTACAACTTAACATAATAATGATCACACATAATTGACATAGTGTTTTTGGTCATAAGACCCTGGAAAAACCCTTGCAGGAAAACCAATGAGAGAGATATATAAGCTTATATTATCTTTGAACAATTTACAATAAGAAGGATGGATAGTCCAATAACAAACTCATCTAAGAACCAAGATGCTTTGATTAATTTGCAAGTGGTCTTGTAAATTTTAGGTTAATTTTAAGTCTCACTTTAGCTTAGGGGATTAATGTTTGAAACATGAAACACACAACTTAGCTAATGTGTTTACCCCAAACATTTATCTCTTTCGATTTGAGAGAAATTCTTGGGTGCTCAACAAGAGAACACAAGGTTCCCTTCTAGCTCCGCAAGTCAATCCCATAGATTGTTGGGCGCTCAACAAGAGGACACTATGTGCCACGAGGCTCCCAACAGCCTCTACCCCTCTAGCTCCACTGGTCAACCTTTCTTTTTTTCAATTTCTTATCAATGAGTTGATCTCTTACCTGAGCAATCTTTGTGAAGAAGGAACCCACGCTTTCATCTTTGTTCAACTTCAAAGTTCGTAGCCTCTTCTTCAAGACTCTCTTCTGACTGGGAGCCTTCTTTTCATATAGGTTGACCAAAGTATCAAAGCATTCTTAAGTAGTCTTTAGAGATGTGATGTTGGGCATCACTGACTCTCTGATAGAATCATAGATGATTCTTCAAGCCTTGCCTTGCTTCCTCTTGTAAGCAAGCCTACCAACATTTGTCGTTGGCTCTTCAATGACATTAAAAACAATGTCATCCAAGTCATTTTCATCTAGAATGGCTGTTAATCTGGCCTTCTAGGAGTTGAAGTTGGCTGAACCATAGAGCTTCTCTTCCGGTTTGAAACCATTGGTGGCCATCTTTGCCACTTAGTCAAACGTTAGATCTGCAAATCTTATCTCAAGATCTAGGAAAAACAACAGCAGTGTCCCTTTACTGTGTTTTCACATGCTAACCTCTGATACCATGTTGAATTTTAGCATTAGCATAAATACTTAAAAATTTGGAGATCAACTTAAATAACAAATGATAAGTGTAGTAAAAATCACATCAACACAATGGACACATGAACACAAGATTTTTCACTGGGAAAACCTTCAAAGGACAAAACCCCCAAAAAACATTAGTAGCTCATCTCGTAAATGAGATGACTTAAGAAATTCTTCAAAATGTTCCTCAAACCCCAATCTGGGTTTAACCACAGTTACAGAGAAATTAACACAGCAAAATTTAGGCTAAGGGTTTCAAACCTTAGCTGTACAAATTTCCAGATCTGCCTGGAAAAGATCAAGACTGTCCAAAAACAGTTTGCCCAAAAGAATTATCAGATCTGTCCAAAAAATTAGGGCCTGCCCGAAAATCCTTCTTTCCTGCTTGAATATAATGTTTGCTTGCCCAGTCCACCCGAAAATTGAAGAGGCTTGTTTGAACAAAGAAGATCTGCCCGAGAATGAATTAGGGCCTGCTCGGAAAAGCTTATCAGACCTGCTCGACTGTTTTTCTTTCACAGCCCGTGACTGCCCAACTAACAGACAGTCAGCCCGTGATTGATTTGGGCAGCCCTTCTGCTGTTGCTGAAGTGGTGGGCAGCCCCACGTTAGCTGGGCCGAGGCTTCAAATCCTGCTTGGAACCTCTCGAGGTTTGTAGCAGACAACCCGGGTCTGCTATTTAGCAGCCCGTGGTTGTAGCAGGCAGCTAGAGCTGCTGTGGTAGCTTTTGGGCCCACTATGGGTGCTCGGATCTACTCTCAAGCTTTGTGGTAGGGCCAACAGAGTTGCCCAAGGTGCCAAGATGGATGCCGGTGAGGAGGCTGTCGAGAAGGTGACGAGGCTGCCGAGAAAAGTGAGGAGCCTGCTGAGAAAAGGTAAGACTGCCATAAGTTTGTAAAACCCAACTGCTAGCTGCTGTTTGTGGAGGAAGACAAAGGACCCTTGCTGTAGGGTAAGCTGAAAAGGATGGATGCCCTAGCTGGGCAAAAACATAAAAAAACCTTTAATGGAATCTTCAGTAAGAGCAGCTTCACCTGTGAGAGCAACAACTAGTGTGTTTTATAATGAGAAGACTTGATATTCTATTATACCCTTTAGTCACTTGTAAGTGGACCAAAATTAGGAAAGATAAAATAATAATATTTTATTTTTTTCCTAATTTCACTTTTACCTTTTTACCAAAAAAGGTCCTTTTAGTAACTTTGACTTTTACCCAAAAAGTCCTTATGTAATTTGACTTTCACCTGTGGTCTTTTTCATGTGGTCCAAAAGTCCTTATGTAATTTTGACTTTTGACTTTAGCCTTTTTCCAAGTACCCTTGTGGTCTTTTTGATTCCATAAGTACATCATAATAAACCAAGAGAGTTACTAATGCTTTTATCTCACTCTGTGTGACACCTAGATCAGGTACTAGGATAACTTAACCAAGGGTAACTAATCCTTGGAAAAGTACAGAAAGCCCATAGATCAAGGGTCAGAGTGTCACACATGCCTAGACCCAGTCTAGGGCTTATAGTGGCTTCTTGGTAACAGACTAGGTGCCTCAGCCATGGGCTGCATAATTTGACCCTAGGTCAAATACTTGGTAACAGACCAAGTGCCTCCATTCTCTAAGAGAATGGCTACTCAGAACTAAGCTGAGTCTACCAGTACTAGACTGGTCCACATCGTGGTCTCAGACCAGATTTCTACCATTCAACAGGATGGTCACTCAACACTGGGTTGAGTCTACCCAGGGTAGAGTTGGGTTTATATCATGGTCCCAGACCATATATCTTCCATTCAACAGAATGGTCACTCAACACTGGGTTGAGTCTACACTGTGGTCCTAGATCAGGTGTCTCCATCATCTGAAGAGAATGGCTCTCGATGCTGCTCAGAAAAATCAACAGGGCAAAGATTGGGGCAATGGTTATTTGCTTTGAAATAAAGAATAAAATAACTTTAAAGAGATTTTTTATTTTTTATTTTGTTTTTCAGGTGTTTTAATTTAATGTAAAGGGGGAATTGACAACTAACGGGTTTCGTATTCGCGTGACACGGGGTCGATTCCTGCGGCTACCACTATAACCCCTAAGGTAGCCTACCTGACCCCCCGGCACACAGGCGACCGCATTGTTGCACCGAGAGGTTTGAACCTGTGACCTGCATAACAACCTCCATGCCTTAATAGAACGTGGAGTGGCCAACAGACCAAACCCTAGGGGGGCAACTTTAAAGAGATTTAACTATACTAGCCCAACATGAGTTTGCAAGGATGACAAAACCAACTCACTTGCAAGGTGTGGGCACAAAAGAATAACTTGAACTAAAATTACAAACTAACACTAGCCTCACAACCCACTTCCCGAATGGAAAGGGTGGGGCAAAATAAAACTTGCAGAAAGAAAGTAAATTAACCTAGCCTTTCATCTTTTGCTTGCAAGGGTGGGAGAACCCAACTTCGTTGGAAACAATGGATGGCAAAGCTTTAGAAATTGAAATTTCAACCTAGCCACACAACTTTTTTCTTAGCGAAGAAATGGGGCAAGCAATGGAAGTAAATGAAATAATGAAATAAAGCTAAGCACCTAAATCTAGCCTCTCTTTGCTTGCAATGCAAAGGTGGGCAAGCCCAACCTCCTTTGCATGCAAGGGATGACTCAAAATGGAAAGAAATTTCAATGCTCTTAAAACAAAATAAAAATCAAGTTCAAGAGACTCTCTTGAACTTGTTACAAATGATGAAATTTCAGCACTTTAGAATTTGGGGAAATAAGAGAAAGAGAAGGGATTTTACCCCTTTGGGCTATGGATTTTGAAGTGGTGGCTTTTGGGGGTCCTTTGCACAATTTTCTGCCCAAATTTTGACAGAGTTTCGCCTTGCGTTGCAAAAAACAGCAAGCATAAAACAATAAAAGATGCCTAAAATCACTTTGGGACACCTTGCATATAAGCATGAAAATTTGTACAAAATTTTACAAAAAATTACAGAGTGAATAACTTCAAATAACTTGTACAAATAAAGGTTTTTATCAAGATGTAATGGTGTTTTAAAGAGAAAATAAAATGTAGAAATTTTACGAGAAAATGGGTGAGGAAAGAGTGCTCTTTGCTCTTCAACTTGAAGAAGTGGGGCATCTAACCAAAGAGTCCCACTCTCCACTCTAGATAACCTACAACTTGAAAGATTTTGCCTCACACAAACAAAGAGAGGTGAGTTCCTAACAATGACTTGAAAAATCATACTATTCAATTGAGAAATGCATGAATTTTTCAAATTCAAGGCAGAAAAACTCATAAAATCCACTACAAAAATGCAATAGATCTCACCAAGCAAAACAATTTGCTTCTTTGGCCTCCAATGGCATATGATAGTAATGGAAAACAGGGATACACTATCCACAATGAGCAAGACACCCAATCTCCCTCAAAGAATTTTCTTTACTAATCACAATAGCTGAAAATTGTCAAATGGTTCTTAAAATGAGAGCAAGAGCTTGAGAAAGAAGAGGGATTGCAACCTAAATGTGGAGGGGAAGCCTCCTTAAATAGGAAAAGAGTGAGAGGGGACCCCATGTGCATGTTTGCCACTTGTCAAATGAGAGAGGGGAGGGCCCATGGAGATGGGAGCACACTTCCTAGAGAGGGCAGCTAGAATTTGGATGATGTTTAGCACGGTAATATACAATATTTCTAGACCTTAATCACCTCATGGACCCGATCATTAGAACGCCTTTTACCACTTTGGGGGAAATTTTGAGTGAAAAACTCAGATAATTAAAATCACTAAAAATGAATTTTAATTATCCAAGGGAAAAAAGTTAAAAACACTCGATGAAAGGACTTCCCTAATGATAAAGTCCTAGGCAATCAAGTTTTACAAAAAACGACCCTTATGCTGACATATCATTACAAAATTCCCCAACAAGGGTGCAGAAATTTCATGGAGAAAATATAAGAGGAGAAAGGAAAAAACTTCCTCGCTTGAAATTTTTTGTCAAGTACATCTTTCTCATCTTCAAGGTACATGGTTGCCCACCTAGTTGGTTAGGTGGTCAACATGGACCAAAACCCTAATAGATTAAAACCCTAATAAGTAAACTCTAACATTTAACCTAAGTCACTTAAGTGACTTTATTACATATGTCGCCTTATATCTTAATAATATTAGCCATGCTTAACTTCACAAAAACATTTATTGTGGAATGTGATGCCACAGGGCATGGCATTGGTGTAATTTTAATGCAATAAGGAAGGCCCCTTGCCTTTGAAAGTTGCCAACTTAAAGGAAAAAAATTACTCAAACCAATTTATGAAAAGGAAATGCTGGCCATATTGCATGCAATTAAGAAATGGTACTATTGCCTAATAGGAAGGCACTTCAAGGTAAGAATAGATCTTGACAGTCTTAAGTACTTATTGGAACAACAATTATATTTAGAAGAGCAACAAAAATTGGTTACAAAGATGCTAGGTTATGACTTTGAATTTATCTACAAAACAATAAAATAGAATGGTCCTTATGTATCTCTTGTATTGTACATGTGGCTTTGACCACTTTATTTTATTGCTTGTTTAAGAGTTTGTTAGAAGTAAGTAGGGATTTTGTATTATTTTACTCCACCCTAGGCTAGATATAAGGAAATAATTGACATCTTTTCATAGACCAATTTGAAGTTTAAGGGTTTTTATTCTCCTGGGTTAACTTGATGGCTAAAAATTGCAGTAACATGTATCTTTTTATCACAATAAAGATCTCTAACCTAGTTCATTGAAAGGGTAAAATTGCTCCGATGGAATAACTCTGTTATTCTGTGGTTTAGTTTTGTTGTTTGTTTATGGTTTGGTTATCTTAGTAGGGGCTGTAAATCAAGTTGCATAAGCGAGGGTACAAACTAGGATTACAGGTTGGATGGTTTGCACCAGAGAGCCACCCTCCCTTGGTGAAATTTTGCATGAAGCTTGAATAATTTGGGATAGGTATTTTTCTTGATTTTGCAGAGGTCATAGTTAAACATATACAAACAAGGCCCTTGGGGGATTATCTTGGGACTCCATTTTTGCCCTGGGGATTGGCACTGGTCTTCATGATCCTCCCATCATCTATACTACAAAGGAAGACCTGAAGTTTTGCTAAGGCTAACTCTTCAAATCACATTGTGCCTTCATTGCCATAGTCTAACAATCCTATCTATGAAAGCCCCTCTCGAGATGGAGAAGAGCCAACCGGAAGTGCAGAGAGGTGATTATCGAGGGGACAGTGGGCAACACCTCTAGGTTGCAGTTGGGCTTGTCGTGTTCTTTGGGGCTTTAACTATAACTGCTAGTTCAAGCCGTAACAGATTTTCTCTCATAGTATGTGTTTTGACTCAAAAAGTTCCTCACTCATTTTGGCTAGAAAACAATATTATAGTGTCCAATCAAGTTTACAAAACATCAAGAGTCCAAGTTCACAGTTTAGTAGGGAACTCATGATCTAAAACAATATCCTCTACTGATGTTAGATATCCATGAGAAAAATCACACATCCATGTGAAAGCTAAATGTTCTTGTCTATGTTTTCATGTAACTACTCTAAAATTTGCTACACATGGAATGATGGATAATGTAGTAAAACTGTTAGGGAGGAGTTTTGCATTACATAAAAATGTGATGAAGCAATTGAATACATTAGATCTTAATTTCTCTCCAAACCACAACTTTATTTATGCTTTTGCTTATTATGTCAAAGTGGATTATATTATTGATCAGGTATATCATATATGCATCAGACCACATAATATTTTCTTCAAATATACACTATATGTCTATAATTACTCCAGTGTAATTTATGTTTATGATTTCCTATGGTTCAGTACCTCAAAGAGGCTGGTTGGGCTGAAGGTGGTCGATTAGTAGCTTGCACCCAACCGAGGCGATTAGCTGTTCAGGTACTCGTTTTTTTTCTTATTTACTTCATTCTAGTTCATCCACCTTTGTTCAGAGTTCAGGTATGGGTAATTTACTAATTTCTTTATGCAAACACTTAAGGTTAGGCAATCTACACATTTATGTATGCAAGGATGGTTATCTATTGGAATTTGTCTTTTCTCTGCTAGTCTAGCATTCTTTTGCTATAAGTTGTTTCACAGATCTACGGACCAGAGGGCTGTCCTAGGAAAATTTTCATTTCTGCAAACTATGGGTAATTTCTTTACACAAACACTTAAGGTTAGGCAATGTACATATTTATATATGCAAGGATGGTTCTCTGTTGGAATTTCTGTCTTTTATCTGCTAGTCTATCATTCTTTTGCTATAAGTTGTTTCACAGATCTACAGGCCAGAGGGCTGTCCTAGGAAAGTTTTTATTTCTGCAAACTTTAGTTTTGTTGTAGTTCATGTACTCATTTTTCTTTTATTGTCTCTGAGTTTGATGTCCTCTTTTTCATTGTCCTTAGAGCATATATCCATCTTAACATTAGATCTATCAAGCTTCAAAAGGGCTCAAATCTATCTAGGTTTAAACCTCAATGAATTTAAAGAATTTGAGAGTGCAAAAGCTTTAGGTTTGAAACTCAAGGGATTTGATCTGTCTTGATACTCCATAGACCAGGGTTAAGATGGATGTGTATTAGTTGTACTGGTGCACAACCACATACAAACTAAAATTTGACAATATATGTTAGCAGGTCTGTCTGCCTGCAACATTAACAACAATATTGTATTTTTAAGTTTTTAGTGCAGGTAGACAAACCTGCATATATTTGACATATATATTGTATATGTAGTGCAATTTTGAACTGTTGTTATTTCTTGTATTTATGTGTATTTATTTAATTTAATAGTCAAAATATTATGCACATAGAAATAAAGAACTTACATCACATCCCACACTAAAGCTGAATATTGGCCATGTAGAGAAGACATCATGTATCATTCGCCCTGGAATGCCATATCTTGTCCTCTAGTATCCAACGGCATCTTTTGCAGCATTGATTGGGTGACATAGTGTCAATGTTGGAAGAAGCTTTAATTGAATAAAGTGAGATTTAGGCCTGCTCTTAGTTGAGTTTCACGAGAGAGAGAGAGAGAGAGAGAACAAACCCTAATTCTGCAACAAAGAGAAATTACCAGCACTAGGGCAGTGCAATGCTTGAAGAGATATCACACAAGAGGAGCACAAACCTAGAGAGAGAAAATAACCCAAGAACAAGTGTGTTAGGGAGAGAAAGAAACCCAAGCACAAGAGATGGTGCAACACTTGATAATTGTCCTTATGCACATCAATTTATTAGAAGGGTGATTCACTTTGAATGAATAATACAAATGAGTGTGTATAAAATTATAAATACCCAGATCACAAGTAGGGTACTTTCCCCAATAAGGGCTTGATGATGAGTTTTGGCCAATGATTGTGGATGATGATTATTTGTGGTATATCAGTGTCCATTAGAAATATTCATGCTTCAAATGATGATTTATTATGATGGCTTGTGTTATTTTCATGATTATCAACATTTACAGGCTTTATTATTATTATTCTGACATGCATGGGGTCTGTGATGTACATTTTTTATGGAAATATGGTGTATGGGTACTCATTCCTAGTGGATTTGGACATTCTGAATCTATTGATGCACTCAATTTTTAGGTTCGGGCACTTATAGATGAGGTATGGGTCATTTATTAGTTTGTAGCAGTTTGGCCTTAGAAAAATTAAAATAAAATGCTTTGCAGTTGATGGTTGGATCTCCTTGGGAGCCAGAGGGGCACATAGAGTGTAGCCAGTCTTTATTACCATATTGCTATGGTGGTCCATTTTTTTAGTCAGTTGACGTCCAGGTTCAGTCATTAATGAGATATGAGCAATTTTATGTTCTCGAGGCAGTGTTTTGATGATGAAAATGGCTAATGAAGAAATCGATTTGGGTAATTGAGGCAAGAAAATGGCATGGAATTGGTACGAGGCACATTGCTGGGGTCATCGTCATCCTTCGACATCAGTTTCACTCTTCATGGGGTCTGTTGACCACCAAAACCAACTAGGTGGACAACGATGTACCATGCACATGTTGGATGTGCCTTGAAGATAAGAATGAAGTACTTAATGATTATATCAAGCAAGGCAGCTCTTCTTCTCTTCTTCTCTCTATGAAATTTCCGCCTCCTGCGGGGGATTTTGTAAGGATATGTTAGCATGAAGGTCTAGTTTTTTGTAACTTGATCACCTAAGACTTAGTCATTAGGGAAGTCCTTTCATCGAGTGTTTTTTCACTTGGATAATTAAAATTTCTTTTTAGAGATTTTAATTATTTGAGTTTTTCACTCAAAATTACCTCCAAAGTGGTGAAAGGTGTTCTAGTGATCAAGTCCATGGGGTGATTGGGGCCCAGGAATGTTTTATATTACCATGCTAGACATTATCTAGAGTCTTGCGGAATTTCATTAAGTTTTGCATAGGTTTTTTTAAATTTTTGGTCATTAAAAATTGTCACTCAAGACAATTTGTTGTAATGTAAAAGAGGGTTACTTGGTCCCTTTTAATGTTGTATAGGGGTATGGGTACTCAAGACAAATGGCATGAGCACCCCTACACCCTTCGGCCAAGTTTGAAGTCATTCGGACAAGTATTACTATGGTTTTGGTCACCTTTGCCCAAGTCAGTCATGGAAATCAGGAAATTGGGCATTTAATTAGAGAGCCAAATTTTGGAAAAGTGACTATAGTCACTTGGGGTGGCCAAGTAAAGGTTCTAATGTTTATATTATGTTCCTAAGACATATTTAAGACCCAAAGGGGGTCCCCCAAGCAAGCATATAACAAGTTTTGAGTTGCCGAATCTAGGGGGGTGCCCTTTTCTCTCTTTGATTGGTTGGGTGAGCTAAAGTCAATGGAAAAGGCCCCACTATGGTGGTTTCTTCCCCATTTGACATAACAATAAGGTTGGAAGCATTAAATTGGGGGTTTCTCTCCCCATATTTGAGATCTCAAACCTTGGTTTTGCCCTCCTTGAACAAATTTGCCCCCCCTCTCTTTGGCCCCTTCTCTCCCTTGTGACATTTGGCTAGCATGCAAAGAGCCACTCTCTTTCATTTTTCCTATTTAAGGAGGCTTCCCCTCCTCATTTAGGTGACACAAAAACACACTCACACCCACTCTCTTGCTCATGCTCTCATTCTTTCCCTTGATTTTGCTTGGGCCATTGTAATTTTCAGCCATTTGGCGACGTTAATCAAAATCTTTGGAGGAATCTTGTGTGCATTGTTCTCATTGATGATTTGCTTCCATGCTTAAGGAGGTACACAAGTTTGGTTGGCCAAGGAAGCATACTAATTTGCTTTGGTAAGATTTATGGTATTTGTATTCCATAAATTTTGTGAGTTTTCATTCTTGTAGTAAAGAAGTTCATATATTTTCTAGTTTGAAGTTTATGATTTCTTTGCTCATTATTGGATTCTCACCTTCTAGTAGTTGTGTAGTGAAAATCTTATAAGTTGCAGGTTATTTGGATTGAAGAGTGGGATTCCTCGGTTGGATGCCCCATTGCTTCACTTCTTGAAGAACAAAGGACCAATTTTCTCTTTCCTTACATACAAATTTTTGAATTTTAATTTTAGTTTGTTGAGTGTTTTAAATCTGATTTTAACTCTTATATACTCAACTTCTTTCAAAATTATTCATCTGGCAACTTTGTATAAATTTTGTATATATATTGCACTAACATACTAACTTCCCATATCTCTTTTAGATGAATGAAAATTACGCTTTTTTCTCTTGAAAAAAAAAACATACTAACTTCCCCAAAGTGATTTTGGGCACATTTTATCATTTTCTGTTTGCTGGTTTTTAATAGGTTAGTGACAAAAAAAAAGAAAAACTCTGCCAAATTTAAGCCATAGAAGAGTTTTAAGGCTACCCCAAAGGAAGAACTTCAAGGATATCTCAAGAAAGGGAAAAAACACAATTTTTCTCACTCCTTTTACCTTTTTCTTTACGCTGAAATTTCAGCCTTTGTAACAAGTCCAAGAGAGTCTCTTGGACTTGATTTCTTGCTTTGCATTTTCAGATTAATCAAGTCTCATTTATTTGCCATCCATTGCTAGCAATAGAAGTTGGGCTTGCCCACCTTTGCATAAGCAATTGTTGATTGGCGCGGGTTTTAGATTAGTTAGAGTTTCATTTTGTTTTTATTTTATTCTTTATTTTTTGCCCGCACCTTGTAAGTGATTTGGCTTTGCCATCCTTGCAATATCGCGTTGGCTAGCATTTTTATTTAAAGTATTTGTTTATTTCCTTTTGCCCGCACCTCACAATCGAGTAGGCTCTGCCTCCGTTGTGATATCACGCTTGGTTTGTTTTGTTTATTTTTTCTTTAAGGATAAAATTTACCACAAGCCCCGTTTTTGCCCCGTATCCTCTCCCCCCGCCGGTTCAACCGATCTAGGGTGACGAGAAAGGACAAAGATTTGTGTTGGCTAGTTTAATAGGCACCCAGATAAGTATCTTCATTAGAAAGGAGAAAAAGAGGTTTTAGCTGTGGAGCTAGTGGGGTAGAGGCCGTAGGGGGCTTTGTGGCACTTTGTGTCCTCCACTTGAGCACCAGCAAGTTCCGAGTTTGACCCGTGGAGCTAGGTGGGAACCTTGTGTTTCCATGTTGAGCACCCGGCATGCTCTCTCTAATCGAAGGAGATAGTTTCTTGTGGTAGACATCTAGAATAGTTCATTTCTTTGCAACAAACACCTTAATTCTCTAAGTCAAAGAGAGACATAAAATTTACTAAAACTTACAGGACCATTTGCATAACATTGTTACAATCATTTACATTTCTCTACTTTGTAATCACTTTATTTTAACTTACTCATTTATTGGAAGTCATCATGTTCTTGTATATTTGTTAAGGTAAATGAGTTGATGCTTTAGAAAATTATTTGAAGTTGATTATTGCGACTCCATAGCCCGAGTAGAGACGACATTGGTCATTTTGATTATTTGATTGTTTTTCTCTTTCATACATTACTGGTTGATTGTTAAAGGGTTTTGCTTGACATTGAAATATTTGCATCACTACACATTGTCATTTTTTGTAATTTACAACTCCTAGAAAACATTCTTCAAAAAAGGAACTTAGTAAGTAGGGACTACCCCCCTTGGCCTTTAGGAGTTGTGGTCTAAACAGAGGAGTTTAGAACTGAGGTGACAGTGGGTTCTCAACTCATAAGTTGCCCTTGGGAACACACACAGCGGTTGGGAGACTTACCCGTGTCCAAGTGTGTTTTAGGCGGCAACACGGTCCACACGTCCTAGCATTCTCCACTTGGGGGTGTTTTTGATGTATTTTGGGGTGAATGTCCTAGTGATTTTGATCACTCTATGATACGGTTAGTGATTATATTTTGTGATTGTGCCATGGGGCCATGCTATAGAAGGATTTTTCTCACCTCTAAGTCCCACCGTGTGCTATGTTATATTTCACTCTTCATATGGTGTGCCCCTCCTTAGGCGTCCTAGTGGGTGCGACCCCTTCTATTATTGAGTTGATCCATGTATTGAGTGTTTGACTAATCTTTGCTGTTGATTAGAGTGATTGTATCTTTTGATCTTGGCCCTTGATCTTTTTGGATATAGGTTTTGTGTATCAGAGAAATCTATATATTGAGATGCTCTCTCATTGTAAAGGGACTTTTGGCTCTTGAGCTCCTTGAATAATAGAATATTTTTGCAAAATCTCTTGGAAGTTTTGTCGAATGTCTTGTATGGAGATTGGAATTTTTTTATCTTTCTAGCTTTCTTGCAGATCTATGCTTTGCTAACACTTTTGTAGGTGGCGGTACCATTGGTGAAGAGGGCGATTTGATGGGGGCGCTATTGTGTCTGAGCTCCATACTTCTTCCACAAATCTTATTGGTATCAAGGAGTATCTTTATTGTATCTTGTGATCATCTTGATGCTCTTTGTTTCTTTATTCATCAATTTACTCTCTTTTTGCAAATCGATTCTTTTACTTATGTAGATTTCTTTTGTAGGAGGAGGGTGCACTTGGTCTCCTGGAGGGCATATTGATTAACTTTGCATTGCATGGAAAATGCTCGTAATTGATCGGAAGGGGAAGATCATCACCATACAAGGTTAGTAGCAAGTATTTCTAGGTGCTTTTGCATCTATTTTTATTTTCTGGGGTTTAATCTAATTGTCACCACCAAAACCCTCTTTTTACAAACTCTAGTTTTGTAGATCTGATAGATCGGGTGCTTATTCGATGACGACCATCAAAACCCACATAGGAATAATTAATTAAACCCTAGATCTCAAATTTCACTTAAATTTGACTCCATTTACCCTGGGATCTAGCACTACTCTCCTCTAGGTGGGGCGCCCGCCTTGGGATGTTGGTCATATCTTCAGATTTATTAGTTGGGTATGCTTGAACCCACATTAAATCAACAGATCTATCCTTCAAGCATCCAGATCTAGTCATTTCTTCTCCCAATCTACTCTCTTGGGTCCACTTCATTCATAATTGCATAAACCCTAGGTGGACCTAATCAGGGTTTTCTCCTTGTAGACTAGATCCATTTAGATCTACGTTATTAAACTCCTTGTGGTATATTTTACTATAAGTTGGGTAATTTTCCTTATCATTAAGCCTCCTTAACTTTCTCCTAACTTTGCCTACCACATTCATCTACTAGATCTAGATCTGCATACTCATTGTCCACTTTGCGCATCATTTGACTACCCTTCAGAGTGTCTTGAGTAGGTGCGCTAGCCCTCATAGGCTAGTAGGGTCTCCCCTTGATCATTTTTTGGATTGATCTAAAGTGACAAGAGTCTGCATGGTGTGACAACTACCTTCCATCAGTAATGGACGAGAACCTTGCAATGTCATTGGTTAGCTACCTTACCTCTACCATCTCGGATAGGATACTTTTAGTGGGTAGCTACACCTTGTGTGATAACATGAGCAACTTGTTATTATTAGTTTGCCAATTAGTTTAGGGTAATTAAATCAACATTTGCTCACTAAACTTGGAACCCTGATCCAATAGAATAGCATAAGCATCAAGAGCATGTGCATAAAAGATGAATGCGACTAAATCTTTTGCATAAATGACGATTTTCAAAATTCATTTATTAATGATTTTGTGAAAGATATTGCTACAAACTCAATCATAAACCAAGACAAATTCCAGATTTTCAATGTTCCGCGTTTGGTCAATGTTGCAATAGGTATATGTAGTATCAAATAATCACTTACTAAACTCGGGACACTAATTTAACTTGTTGTTTATGAATAATTAGATAGGACAAAGAACCCAAAAAACTTCCAGCACTTCAAAATTGTACTTTGGTCAACAATCAAGTGTGTTTGAGGAGTTGGAATAGATTTTAACTAGTTAGCAATTTCGAGAATTAAAGTGGCTGCTGTCCTGGAACATTTCCAGCCCACAAAACAACAAGGAAAACTCAAAGTTTTCAGATATCTACCCATAAATTTATTGCAGAAATTTTTTAACCCAGAAATATGAATTTATGTGCTAGATATGGGCTAGTTAACCCATTTCTAGCGTATTCTTCCGTTTCTCACGTCACAGACAGGAATGTATGCTTTATGCCTTTAAAATTTTCATTTTTACTGCCTACACATGCCCAGAAATCAGAATAATAGGCTTTACTGCTAACAGTTGCGGATAAAATCGTTGTTGGCTCGCTGGCTTCTTCTCATACAATCAGGTCTTTCATTTAAACAAGAAAACTGGTCATTTCAGCGTCTTTGATATTCAACTTGGTTTGAAGCACTTGCAAGCATCTGGACTCATACCACAGTATTTGGAGAGAAATTTTCACAGGCCACACCTGTATATACTATCTTCTATTTTTTCCTCGAGATGTCTCCCGGAGAAACTCAGCATTACTGTGACAGCTTTGCTACTCTGCTTAATAAAATGGAAATCACGACTCACTCATGCATATCGTCTATTGCTCTCATGTGTACCAGGTTGCAAGGCATATTGCAAAAACCCAAGATTATTCATAGTGCCACCAAAAGACACGGGATAAATCACCATAATGAATTATCCACAAGTGGTAAGAGTCCTTCAATCAACTTAATTTCCTTCTTATATTATCAGATAGAATTATGGTGTATAGAGAAGAGTCACTGAAGGGAACAATTTTTTACAGAGGCTTCTTTACTCCCATGTTCTGAATCCTTTTTGGAATAAATGACCATTCTTGTTAGGTACATGATACAGTCGAATGAACCTATTGCCAGACCCTGTAGGCCAACTTAACTGCAACTGGATAGGTAGCAAGACCAAACTCCCTCTCAACTTGACTAAGTATCTCCAAAAGTTCTAATGCTCGACGGTCCATTTTGTTTATAAAAATGAATATAGGAAGCTTCCTCATTCTGCATGCCTCTGTGGTTCTAGACCTTTTCTTGCATCCATTATCTCAACAAAACTTTACAAGCCTGTCTAATTCAAGACAAAGCGCTGCAACTCTCATGGCTCTGATTCATAAGGTCCCCTAGCTTTTTCCAGGACATTATCATTGCTTAGATTTTTACATGACAATTTTCCTGAAATAAATGAACATGTTTAGCTTCTGCGTAAGCATGAGACGCCCTTTGAAAAATGTGCAACAGCTGCAAGATGGTGAGCCTGCCATGAGAGACTTTTTTCCATGACTTGCTCAATCTTCTCTGATGCAATTAAGTACTCACGTCATCAACAAACTAATATGATCAGCATAATGGAATTTCACTGGTTCTTAACCCTGGAATTACTATGGGGTACTTTCAAGGGTTGGCAACGCTGCAAATTTATGGTGCGACACTTTAAACGACAATTCTGGATTTTCCAACTTTCTCAATATTTATCGGATTTTCTATTATAACCACTTTTTGGAAATCCCGTGGCCATTCTGCATCCTACATAGTTGAGATGGCACAATTCTGGCCACTCTGCCAAAAGATAAATGTTCTTGAAGTTAGGAAGCCCTTCCAAGTGTGTCAGGAACATGGCAAAGTGTAGGTCTCCAGATATAGGTGCCTAATTATCATCCAACATACCAATCAAGTCATACCGTGTGTGTAAATAAAATCACTCTAGCGTAATAAAGTTAATCATCATCAAAACTTAGGCAACTGTTCATCTAATATGACAAATAATACACAAGATATAACTTATAAGTTACAAACACACTTTATATAATAATTCAATGAAAATAGTATTACCCATCTAAGTCTAACATAGTATAACCCTTAAAACCCTTTTACATGTTTTTGTTCTAAGCCAACATGCATAGCTATTTAAGTGAGGGTTTATGAAGTGAAGTACGTACATAAGGGAGGAAGGGGGTCTTTGTGAAATAATCATCCTAGTAACATGAGGGTGTTGGTCTATACTTAACTTTCAAGAGCTAGGATGTTTTGATGCTTCTTCCACATGGGTCATCCATCTTTGTGCTTTCATTTTGCGATCCCTTTAATTTCACTTTTTCTTGATATTTCATTTACTGAAATTTCATTTAGCATTACATTTACTTGTATTTCATTATTGATTGGTTAGGGAATCTCCCCCTTCTGTTGGTGGAGAGTCAACCTAAAGTGAAGGGAGGTTCTATTGAGGTGACATTGGGTAGTGTTATCTCCCAAACTAGCATGTTTGATTAAAGTCCCAAAGAAGCAAACTAGCTGAGGGGAACCAAAGGGGAATAACCATTGTCACCTCACTAATCTACTTCCAACTTTTGGTTGGCTCTTCTTCGACTCAAGGTGGGTAGCCCCTAAGATAGGATTACTAGGGTAAAGACAATGAGTAGCATGGTGAATTGAAGAGGTTGCCTTAGCAAAACGATTGTTTTTTAGTATATGAATGTATAATAAGTGGTATAAGGATAAAGGGGACCTCTCCAAGGACTAGTGCCAATCCGATTAATGACAAATGGAGTCAAAGGATCACCAACTAAGAGGGCCTTGCCAAATAGGTGATTAATGTTAGAGATATGTGTATCGTGGGATGTCCTCCATGTGGTTTTGCCTAGCATGGAGGTACATTATTAGTATAGGCAGGAGTGTGGACTTTGGAGTATGGGATACAGTTTGGCAGTTGTCGTGGATTCAAGGATTGGAGACATGCAGAGATTCAATGACTTCTTCCAGTTGGATGGGAGGAGTGCAGGGATACACAAATTCTAACGTTGTTGTGTGAGGTGCATGATGCATGTGCATGTGCACGAGAAAGTAGGCGTGCATGTTAATGAGATATGCATGATGCATGTGCACGTGCATGGAAAGTAGGTGTGCATGTGTATGAGGTTTGCATGATGCATGCACATGGGATTTGCACATTGCATGTGCATGCATGCATTTTTAATGCAGTCTTTTTATGCATTAATGTGATTTTGTGTATGAACATGAAATTAGGGTTTGGGAACCCTAATCTCACCGACGGATTATAAAAAGGCATTTAGGAGGCAAAAGTCAGTGATTGCTTGTGTGATTTAGATGATCAGAGAGAGAGAGGGCACAAATCAGTGCATGCAAGAGGGCGTAGTCTTGTAGAGAGGAAGGATCCAGATCTGAGAGAGATCAAATATTCTTCATATGAGGCAGAGGGATATTAGATCTAAGGCAGAGACTGCTTCTAAGTCAGATTGATCTAGCTTAGAGCACATAGTTGATTCACCAGACAATGGGGGCGCATTCCAGAGTAGTGGGGGCGCAGTTCACTGAAGAGGGCCAAATCCTGACATAGGATTCTTTTAGAGCTGAGAGAGGGCATTACCAAGATCGTGATCATGAGGCAGGAGGGCGAGAGGTCCTGATCAGTTAGTAGTTCAAGGCCATATACAATCAGAGTAGAGGGGTGCAGTTACTTGAGGGGCGCATTCATTTAGAGTGGGGCACAATCAACCAGAGGGGTGCATCACCTAGCTTCCATTAGATTAGACTTAGACCATGTGTGGCTTAGAGATAAATTATAATTCTAAGATTGGATTATCTCTATTGTATCTATTGTACTTGCTAAAGATTATAAAAGCTGCTTCCATCTCTCACTGGTTTTACCGCAAGGGTTTTTCCATGGTCATTTGACCAAAAACATTGTGTCATTTTATGTGTGTTTGCTATTGTTGAAAGTTGTAGAGATCTCATGTGTTGCTTATTATGATTCATGGTTATCGCTTTTATGTTATCTGGGATTGAGATAATTATTAGTATACTGCTTGGGATTAGAGAGATTTGTGACGATGTTGAGATCAGTTTTTAGTGTGTCCTAGATATCTGAAAAATCTACAACTAAGAGAAGAGAATTGCGTCTGCTAACCTTATTCTACTTGGTGGATTGAAGATGAATTAGGTTTTACTAGGGAAAGGATCGAATGAAGTATCCATTTCTTTTCAAGATTTACATGGTGCACCAAATAGATAAAGGTTTTATGGCTATACAATTTGAATTAAGGCAAAGATACAACACACAAATCCCATATAAACAAGATGCCAAGAAAGGATGAAGTGGAGCTCAACTTAAAACATCTTTCTCCAATAGGGAGTGCTATCCTTTCAATGGCCCAAACAAAGCATAGAAAAGATTTAGCAATGTAAAACATCAACGATATTTCAACCATGAAGCTCTAAGTACGAGAGATGAGCCACACATGAACATGAAGGGAATCCTAAGACAATTTTGAAAAAGATGTCAATTAGGCTTAAAAGAGAGAGAACTCCAAAAATCCAACCATGAGTACAAATGAGGAAGATACTCTTTTATATAATAGAGGAGCTCAACTTCCTTTACAATAAATATTCATAAAATCCTATATGTAGCTTAGAGTGGAGTAAACAATAAATTACCCCCACTAAACCCTATGAAACGAACAATATCCATAATACGAGATGGTCATGCCACATGTACAATGTTCAAAATACATAAGGCCCAAGACTTAGGGCACCTCCATCAAATGAGGAAATATAACAGATAGATGTCCCAAACATAGCCTCTAAAGGCTCTTCAAAAGGTATTCCTTCAAGGAAAATCCCTAAAAACATGGAGCACTTTCTCAATAAGGTGAATGCTCTGCATGAAAAGGCTCCAAAAGGCTAACGCAATAAAAATACAGTGTGACTCTTTAAATTGCAATTTTGGAATTTCTAACTTCCTCAATATTTATTGGAATGTCCATTATAACCACTTTTTGGAAATCCCGTAGCTACGCTGTATCTAATGGCATTGAGATGGTACAACTTTGGGCACTTTGTTAAAAGATAACAATGCCTATACAAGTGGAAGGGCATATACAATGCCTTCCATAACCTCTTCCAGAGACTGACATAAAGAAATACAATTAGAATATACAGGAGGATCCAACTTCTTGGCATCCTTAATCAACAAAGCCTCTTTAGCTAAAAGTTGATTTTGTACCTCGTCCTTCCATAGAGCAGCAAAAGCATAAACTAAGCTAAATTCATGGTCAAATGCATACTTGCACTTGAGCTTCCAAATAACAAACATAGTAGACATCTGCAAACAATGCCACAAATCGAAAAAATACTCGCAAACAATGGAATGGCCATCTCCAAACAATGCAACCCCCAATAGAGCATGTTTTGAAACAATCAGGACACTAACTCTCCAAAGAATATGCTTGATCGTCTCAAGTCTTTGACACTTGAGGCACAATCTATCTAAAATACTAGACTTGGCCAACTTGGTTTTGGAGGGGATCCCTTGATAGATAACTAGCCATGCAAACACTTGCATCTTGTAGGAAAAATGCACTAACCAAACAATGTGTAACCTATGAATCTAATGGACCTCAGGATTTGACAAAGCTTGCCTTGCATTAAGAACCGGCAAGAGGAGGTGCCACTGATGAAGTGTCAAATAAAAGTGGTGAAAATCATACTACCATTGATCTTGCCAAAAGGGCCCAGCGTACCGATGTTCATCTTGAACATATTGAACTCTGGAATAAAGGCACAAAGCTCCTTGATCTAAGGTCAATTAGATGTTAGGATCCCAAACTCTTATGCAAGCGATCTCCATTGCTAGATAGATTCGGCCTCTAAGTGCTTTTAAAAATTCGTATTTGACATTCTTATTGATTTAATTTTTTTAAAATCTGAATTGTGCTTTTCATTAGTTTAAGTTAACCTTTTGATTCAGATTTCATTTTTTGATTAGAGTAATATAAGAACATCTTCATTAAGCGATTAATCATTCTTTATTTCTTTACAGGCTCTAGGGTTTCACCCAAGACTTTGTTCTTAGCGTTGGACATCTTATTAGTTCACATGGTGCATGGTTGATTTTCATTATTTTTTGTGGGTTGATAATTTTTCTATTTCATGCTTCTAGCTCTTCTTGTTAATCTTATTGAATCCTTTCCATTTGAATCTATGTATTTGTTTAAGTATATATTCTAAGTAGTGGATTCATTTGGCATCTGAACTACATATTTCTATTTCATATCTTCTTTGTGCTTAAGTTATAATTAACTCTCATTTGTTTAATCAAAATCTTTCAATTAAAGAAGCCTCCCTTGGCATTTAAGAGCTGGCCTAAAGAGTGAAGGATTGATTGTGAGGTGACATTGGCAATCAATCCAAGGTTTCCCTTTCGCTTATACATGAGGATTGGGACCTTTTCCACTTAGGTATAAGTTAGGAGGTAATAGGTCCTATTACTCTCTCTTTCATAGTCATTTGTGCTTCTCCTTTTCTATTAACTCTTTTGCTTATAGTTTTGTTCTAGATACTCCCATTGTCTATTGATTACTAATGGTATTTACTATTGACTACTAATGGTACTATCTAGCTTCAATGACATATTTTTTTGTCCTTTGTTGGACATTAACAAAATGATTTTATTTTAGATGCACTTTCGAACCCATATGCCAACCTACCTTTCTTATCAATTAGGCTCTTTGAAAGTCACTTATATGATCACTAGGTCAGTTGAGGCCTTTTTTGACAATATTTATAAGCATTGTTTATGATAAGGTAGAATTGTTTTAGTTTTCTACCTTTTTGTATTTTTTAAAAATTATTTCTTATAGGACTTCAATAAAATAGTAAATGTTGAATGATACCTTTTCTCCTTGTCCTAATTAGTTCAGATTGCTGATTTGCCAACAACATTCTTGATTGTATGTTTCAGACAGTTGCTTCAAGGGTGGCAGAGGAGATGGATGTAAAGGTTGGTGCAGAAGTTGGATACTCCATTCGCTTTGAGGATGTGACAACTCCGGTATGCACTTGAAATATATAGATATGGCTGAGCATAGTTAGGATGTGCAAGGTACATGAAGTACTTTTGATTATGTTATAGTGAAGCAAAAGCAAGTACCTCTTCTACGCAGTACTTTCTTATTTGGTCATCTATTCCAATTTGTTTTATAATTTGGAGAGAAAGAAAGGGGAACAAATAAGCTGAACTCCCCAACATATAACAGGTCCATGATCCATTTCATCTGGTATTTCTTGGTATTTCCTATATAGGTTAGCTGGATTTTTTCAAGTTACGTGTGTTTATCTGTATACCACTATGAAACCCATGTGGATGAAAAGCAAAACTTTATAATGAGTATTTAGGGATTCGATTGCATCACATGTTGGTTTGATTAAAGCTGATAGATGTATAATTCTTATAACATTCCTTATCTGTTTTTTTTGTGAACCTTATTTTCTTTTCTGTTATGAACTGTATATGTACTTAATATAAGTGGAAACCTTGTGTCACCTTTGAATAGGAATAAAACCTAGGTCAGTCCTAATTCTGTAATTTGTTTTCAATCTTTTTTGCTAATCGTCTATTCATATATCTTCCTCATTTTGAAAAAGATTGCGAGTTATTTATTGTCTATCAATGGCATCATTTAATTGGTATGTATCTGGTTGAATTTGGGAAACTCCACTCATCTTTAATTCTTTACTGTTGAAATTTAGTATTAGGTTAGGGTTTGATATAAGAAAATTAAATTTTTTATACTTTAATGCATAAAACAAAACTAAAACAGAGCTAGATCAAGAACAATACTGATGTCAAAAACATAATTTTCATCTCTTTCAACTTTAACACTCCAATGGACACTGTGTTAAAGTTGGTCCTGTTGTCACATATATAGTAGCTGGGCTACTTTTGTTCCTGAGCAGTATTGAGCAGTTCTTTGAGGCAGTTCTTTCCTATGAGATCAGCAGATGATGAGCCAACAGTTGATGATCTCTCACTTTCAGCAGATCCAGAGTGACCAGATTGACTAGTTCTATGCCATGACTGAGCCTCATGACCCCAGATTCAATGACTGAGTTAGCCATTGTCATGACCCAGATCAGAGATTGATATAGTGCCTATGTGTAGCAGCAGCAATTGTCCGAAGGATTTTCATACTTGATTTCAGATCCAGTGCAGGTCTATGACCCAGGTGATATTATGGTTTGTACTTATGGATTTTGATGTTGCTCTGTTACATATTTTAGCAGTGAGACTCAGTGGATATTGATTATATGTTGGCAATATTTTATCTTGGTTTACTTGAAATCTAAAGTATGAATGATCCAGTGGTTTTGACCGAGAAATTTCTTTGTATACTCATTGACCTTGTCCTACTCCTAGTATGGATTTAGTCTTTTCCCTTCAGGGACATAGCTTGCTACTTTTGGCATCACTACCATTGTCTGCATCCATCCGTTGCTTGTTGAAAAGTTAACTCTGAAGGTCCCTCCCATGTTTTTGGTGTGGGTGTCATGAGAGGGCTAGAAATTTTTTGTCCTTCTATATTTATGTAACAAAATGACGTTTATGTAAATAAAGTGAATGTGTTTTTATACTTTAGAAAAGTGGGTCTCACTTAAAAGATGTATTTAATAATTAAAGTGTTTAATTATTAAAAAGTGAGATAAGTTGTAAACCCTTGATTTTGTAATTTAATATCAACCCTAGATTAGGTAGTTGATAAAGGTAGTTACAAAAGCTAAGTATAAAACAAAGAGAGAGGACAAATGAAGAGGACCTAATAAACCAGACATGTCCATTTAGGGCCATGTGTCCCGTGTCTGCGTGTCGGACACGGACACGTTGACAGATCGTGTCCGACACGACTGCCAATTGTGTCCCGTGTTCAGACACGCGTGTCCGGGCACTGTTCAATCGTGTCCCAAAAACAGGACACAAAATTGTTGGCTGGGCTCATAAAAACCCGATTTTTCTCACTTTTTTGTTTCATTTCCAATTTGTGGGTGAGCTCTAAGAGGGTTTTTTTTGCAGGTGAAGAGGATTTGAAGGCTTTGGAAGGGATTTTTTTGCAAGTGAAGGTGGATTTGATTGGGTGGATTGCAAGCTCAACCATCAAACAAGAAGAACAATGTCTCATTTAGCTAGGGGAGGAGCTAAAGGGCAAAGGAAAGGGAGAAATGCCCCACCTATTGTCTCCCCTCCTATTCCTCCAAACACAAGCTCTTCTCCTCTTGCTAGTGCTCCATCTACTGCTAGTGGGGCTCATGCTCCATTGAACCCTGTTTTAGCAAGACAACAAGCCCAAGAGAAGAAATACCCTTTGTGGAGGTATGTGACTAGGAAAGAAGGGCCAGGGGAAAAGCTAGGTGGGGGAGGCAACGTGTCTTGGACTTGCAATTTTTGCAAGAATGAATTCAAGAGCACATACTACCGAGTTAAGAGCCATTTGTTGAGCCTTCCTAATTGTGGGATTTCTTCATGTAAAGGTGTGAGTGTTATCCAAAGGAAAAAAATGGGAAAGGAGGATCAACAAGGCTTATGGAATGTAGCAGCAACAAGCAAGAAAAATGATGAGGATCCTTTTCCATTCTTAAGGAAACCCTCTACAATTCAGCCTCCATTTCCACCTAGCGAAAGTGATACACATCCAGCAAAAAAGAGGCCAAGTGGTCCAATGGACAAGATTTTCCAACAAGAGGCACGAGAAGAGGTAGACCTCACCATTGCATTCTTTTTCTACCTCAACTTCATCTCATTCAATGTTGCATAGTCACCATTGTTTTTTGAGATGTGTCAAAGTCTCAGTGAACGAGCTCCATCTGGTTATGTGCCTCTTGGTTCGGAGAAGCTTAGAACCACATTGTTGGTTAAGGCAAAGAAGGAGGTGGACAAAATTCTTGAGCCAATTAGAGCAACATTGCCCTCATTAGGAGTGAGTATTGTTTCCGATGGATGGACGGATCCAGCACGCCATCCACTCATCAATTTCATGGTATCTTCCCAAAATGGATCGGTGTTCTTGAAAGCGGTGGATGCTCTTGGGAAATACAAGGATGCACATTTTATGGGTGAGTTATTCATCAAAACCATTGAAGAAGTAGGTGTTCATTTTTGTGTACAAATCATCACGGACAATGCACTTGTTTGCAAGCCCGCTGGCATGATTGTGGAAACTAAATATCCACAGGTATTTTCATTTATGACACCTTTCATTGTTAATGATTTGAGTTGTTAACTTGTTAGTGTTGTAGAGTCATTTATACTTGTTTTTTTTGCTCTTACAGGTTTTTTGGACACCTTGCATTGTCCATTCCTTGAACTTAGCACTCAAATCCATTTCTTCAGATGTGACATGGATTGGCAACATTATTGAGGATGCGTGCCATATCCGTAACTTTGTACAAAACCATACAAATGCCCTCACCATCTACAAAGAGTACACACATATTTCATTGCTGAAGATTGCAGATACTCGGTTTGCTTCCTCATTCATCATGCTCAAGAGGTTGAGGAAGGTCAGAACTGCTCTTGGGTCCATGGTGATTTCAGAGTATTGGTCTTTCTGGAGAAAGACGGATCAAAGTGCTTCAAAAAAGGTGGACACAGTATTGGATGATGTTTGGTGGGAGAGGGTGGATCTTACCATTAAGATCATGGAGCCACTCATTTCTTTGTTGCGCTTTGCAGACACAGACCAACCTATCCTAGCGGATGTTTATGAGGGGTGGGATTCCATGATTGAGTCCATGAGGACCATTGTTATGTAGAATGAGTGTCCCGAGTATAAGACATCAGGTAAAAACTTATGGTCAACCGTTCAGGATATTCTTATCTCCAAGTGGGATAAGAATTGTACACCTTTGCATTGCTTGGCCCACTCCTTGAACCCCAAGTTCTACAGTCAGGAATGGATCACTGGTGGTACCTCACATAGAGTCCCTCCTCACATGGATGGAGAGATTTCACAGGGGAGGAAGATAACATTTAGGCGGCTATTTCAGGATAGAGACTTACTTGATGAGGTGGAGGCAGGCTTTGTAGAGTTTTCCTGTGCTACTGAGAGATTTGGAGGCTATGATGTGGTTGGAGATAGGGGAGTTAAGAAGCCCTATAATTGGTGGGCAAATCATGGGGCAACATGCCCTCTTCTACAGAAGCTAGCCTTGAGGATCATTTCTCAAGTTACATCATCCTCTAGTTGTGAGAAGAATTGGAGCACATATGGCAACTTGTACAGCTTGAAGAAGAGCAGGCTTGAGCAATCCAGAGCAGAGACGATGGTGTATGTGCACACCAACCTTCGTCTTATTTACAGGAAGAGGGAGGAGTGGCTGAAGGGAAAGACAAAGATGTGGGATGTCTTTCCTGATGATATGGGTTTGGACAATAGTATTGAGTTGGCATTAGCCAACCTGGATCTTAATGATCTAGTGCTAGAGTTGATTACATTTGATGATAGTGATCCTTTGGAGGGGTCATCCTCCACACCAACAGATATTGATCCTATCATGGTTTCGGAGGAGGAGGAGAACAATGATGAGTTTGTTGATTCAGGCATGGAGGAGGATGAGGACTATTGATAGATGAGAGTCTTCATTCTTCTATTTTGATCTACACCTTTTTGTATTTACTATTGCCAGTGGCATTCCGACATCTATGTAATACATTATATGATTATACTGTATACATTTTGATTTTCATGACTTGACGAGAAATATGGTTTTGACTCATGAGTATTGACATCCTGATCTATGACTATGATATCTGTGTCTCATAATATGATTGTGATTACTGATTTGATTTGTAAATGTGTAATATTAATGTTAAATGTGCATTGATTTTGATTTATATTGAATATTTGTAAAAAAATGGATCTATTTGTCTATAATTTTAAAGTTTTAATATATGTAATTTTTTTAAATATATGTATATAACATGTTCTAAGTGTCCTGATTTCGGGGGTCAGCGTATCCATGTCGGACACTCGAATCCCCGTGTCCTTCGTGTCCTGTGTCCTCGTGTCAAGTGACTTAGAAGAGGACACTCACCATTAATAAGGAGAGAGAGAGATTGAAGACCAAAGGAGAGAGAGAAAACCCTTGGCACAATTTCCAATGCAAGTGGGGCAACATTTAATTCAGAAAGTACAACAACATTATTGACAGTCTGAAGTAGTCCGTACAACCACGTGTGGGCACATTTCTCGAGGCTGAAAGTACATAAAAAATACAAAATTTATTGTTGGCTGTGGCACGAATTTTGAGGCAACAGAAAGTACAGATCCATACAGGCCGTATTGTATTGCTGACACATTTTTCGAGGTATTTTGCTGTTGATGTGGTTTTCGAAATTTTGCCTATAGGGTTCAGAAGAATAATTTTTCTGAGTTGTTGGAAAATTTCTGAGATTTTCTCCTTTAATGAAAATTTGATTTCTAGGGTTTTCCCCAAGCAGTGGGGTTTTGCCCGGTCATTAGACCAAAATTATTGTGTTCATCTGATTAAAGAATGTTTCAGTATTTGGCAGAATTTTTTGAAGTACATTTCAGAAGTGTGGTTTTACTTTCAAATTTTTTTAAGTTAAAACACTAGGTTCTGAAAATGTTTGACAGAATGTGTGAATGAACAATTTCATTTATTAAGTCAGATTTTCTTCATGGTATTAGCGTTGATGACATCAATTCTCAGTTTAACAGAGTCATATTGAAAAAGAAGTTTAGCAGGTGTTTCTCTGAAGTTTCAGAAAATTGTTAGATATTTTCTTCAGTTAATTTTTGGTTGTAAGTTCTTTTCTTCAGATGACGAGCATCAGGTACGAATATCGATTGGATGGAATATCCAATTATATACCTTGGAAAGTAAGGATAACTGCAATGCTTAAGGAGTGGAAAATCGAGAGTTTTGCAAGCACTGTGATGACGAAGCCCACAGACAAAGATGCTTTAGAAGAGTATGAAGCTCTAGAAGCCAGAGCTCAGAGGGTGATCTTGGATGGTGTGAAGGATCATCTTATCCCTCATTTGGCAGAGAAGAAGACTGCCTATGATATGTGGGATGCCTTGAAGCAATTGTTCGAGGCAAAGAACGAGAATCAGAAGATAGCCTTGAAGGACAAGTTACACAATGTAAAGATGACCTAAGGAGAAAGTGTAACTTCCTACCTGACTCGAATGGCTTTGGTTAAAGATGAGTTAACGGCGGTGGGGGAAACTATCTCTGACTCAGAGATGGTAAGAATAGCCTTGAAGGGCTTTACCAAGAGATGGGATGTTTTTGTCAAATGCATTGTTGGCAGAGAGAACCTTCTGGACTAGTCAAGTCTTTGGGATGATTTCACCTAAGAAGAGATTCGAGAGGGAGCTTTGGGTGGGCAAGTCAGTGAGGAGATGGAGCAAAATGTTGCTCTTGCAGCCAAGTCCAAGAACAAGAAGAAGAAAGATCTAAGTCAGATCAAATGCTATCATTGTGGCCAGTTGGGACACTATGCCACAAAATGTCCCGAGAAAAAGATTGTGAAGACTGAAAGAGATGTGGCAACCGCTGCAGTTGTAAAAGAATTTGCTGCGAAGTTTGAGCAAGAGTTTTTTCTTGTCTTAATAGATTCCAATGTAGGGAGTTCTACTTTTGAGCATGTCTGGGTTGTTGACAGCGGTTCAACCAGACATATGACTGGAGTCTATGACTCTTTTCAGATGCTCACAATGTTGGTGCTGAGACATTTCATTCAGACAGATGTTGATAGTCTCCAGATTGCTATACAAGGGGTTGGAACAGTTAGGTTCCAACTAGACCTTAGAGAGTTCCTGGAAATACATGGAGTACTATTTGTACCTGGGATGAGAGTGAGCAAACTCTTGGTTTCATCCTTTGAGGATGATGGCTATGGGATGATGATCAGGTTTGGTCATATCTTCCTGTATTGAAGAGATGAATTGGTTGGTACCACCATCTTATTGGGAGATCGCAGAGACAGATTATATCTCCTGAGAGGGCATGTTGTACGACTATGAGCAGGAGCAGGAGCAAGAGGATGGCTATCAGAGTCAGAAGATGAGGATAATGTTACATTTGATAGAGATGAGGAGAGTGACTCTCTCGTGAGCACTGACAGAAGACTCAGCCAGTCAAGTGATGGTGCAGTTGAGCAGGTTGATGGGACTTAGGTCGAGTCTCAGGTTTTAGAGTTTCAGTTCGAGATAGAGCATCTGTTTTCGAGGATGATTCCAGAGCAGGAGGGAGCTGTTGCAGGAGTCAGAGATGGAGATAGTGTTGCAGACCTTCCTCGTTAGGAGGGAGCGTTGAAAAGTTAACTCTGAAGGGTCCTCCCATGTTTTTGGTGTGGGTGTGATAACAAGGCCATAAATTTTTTGTCCTTATGTATTTATGTAACAAAGTGACGTTTATGTAAATAAAGTGAATGTGTTTTTATACTTTAGAAAAGTGGGTCTCACTTAAAAGATGTATTTAATAATTAAAGTGTTTAATTCTTAAAAAGTGAGATAAGTTGTAGACCCTTGATTTTGTAATTTAATATCAACCCCAGATTAGGTAGTTGATTAAGGTAGGTACAAAAGTTAAGTATAAAACAAAGAGAGAGGACAAATGAAGAGCACACTCACCATTATTGAGGAGAGAGAGAGATTGAAGACCGAAGGAGAGAGAGAAAACCCTTGGCACAATTTCCAATGCAAGTGGGGCAACATTTAATTCAGAAAGTACAATAGCATTAATGACAGTCTGAAGCAGTCTATACAACCACGTCTGGGAACATTTCTCGAGGTAGAATGTACAGAAAGAGTGACAGACTGTACATAATTTATTGTTGGTTGTGGCACGAATTTCGAGGCAACAAAGAGTACAGAAAGGACAGATCCATACAACCACACGTGTGAAGGTACAACATGCCGTACTGTATTGCTGGCATGTTTTTCGAGGTATTTTCCTGTTGATGTGGTTTGGGAAATTTTGCCTGAAGGGTTCTGTTGGGGCCTGGAAATTCGTAGGCCCCAACAGAATTGGCGCTAGAAGGAGGGCCGCCAGTGCGTGGCTGGCCGTGGAAAATTACTTTTCCCAGGATTACCTTACCAGCAGATAGTTGAAGCTTTCAGCCTCACCCAGGTACTCACAGGTTTCGGTTATACCTTGAAGCAAGAAAGCCTGTTCTCATCCTGCGTTGTTCTTTGCTCAGACTCTCGTTCTCGTAGCTGCGCTTATGGCTGGCATAAATGTAAATCAGCCCAACCCATTGCCTGCATGGAGAGCAACAACCCCTTTGAACCTCACACCGCCTTTGCATAACCTGCCTCAAGCCTTTGACAAGCTGTTACCTAAGTTTGACCCCGAAGAAAGAATGGCTGTAGATGACCACTTGCAAAGATTTACTTGGCTTTAGAAGGATTAAGGGCTGGGGAGTATGAAGATGTTGTCTGTAGATTGTTTCCTCACACCCTTAAAGGAGCAGCAGCAGCCTGGTACTTCAGTTTACCTGCAAATTCTATTCCTGATTGGGACACCTTCGAGAAGGTTTTCAGAAGTAAATACACCACCCAAAAAACACATGCCTCATTAATGAAAGGTCTTGGTTTGTTAAGAAAAGAGAAGAATGAGAAAGTACATGTTTTCACTCAGTGATTTTCAATATACCTAAAGAACTTCTCTGAAGCGGACAGACCCTTAGACAAGGTCTTAATTGAGTATTATACATCAGCCCTAGGGCCTGAGCTGGCTATGTTTGCCAAGATGAAAGCCAAACCCACATTGATAGAGACTTATGAAGAGGCCGAAAGAGTAGAGGCTGAGAGGGAAAGTGTAGAAGATTATCCTGATCTACCTGGAGAGAAAATTGCAGATAAAAGAGTTCTGGTGTTGTCCAAACCCAGAGAGGAGCACTCACATGACCTTGAGGGAATGATGAAAACAATGCAAAAGCTATACAACCGAATGATAGACCTGGAAAAGGAAAGGGACATTCAGAAAACTTATAAACCCTACTACCCGAAAAGAGAGTATAATAACCAATGGAACATCCCTTCCCCAAATTTGGCCTCAATAAATATAACAGAGATAGGGGGGGATAATTTCTGTACTTTTCACCAACAACCTCACTCTGAGAAGAAGTGCCCTCAATGGTTGAATTCAATGTCTTTGGTAATGAATATGTTGCTGGACTCCAAATTGACTGAAGACAGTAGTAAAAAAGGAGGAAAGGAACAGACCATAGAGAAGGGAGATGATGATGCCATGCTCTTATGGAATGGTGTTTCGCTTTTCAATATAGAGGAAGATGCCCTCAAATCTCAATATACACCTCTGGCCACAAAAGATAAGAACCTAGAAATTAAGGGAAATGCAATACTTCCAAAGGTTAAAAATCTGCAAGAGAATGTCAGGAGACAGGTAGCTGTGAATGTTAAGGATGACACACCTGAAGCCACTAATTGCAAACAGGAAACAGAGACACTCGTTGAACTTGCTAAACCTATGGACGATGATGAGGAAGAAAAAGCTGACAAACTTAAAGAGGAGATGCCTCCAAAAAACCAACCTGTGGAAGGAAAGATCGAATTAATCAGGACAAGGAAAACTAACGCCCCACCTTTCCTTTTGACCCTAGAGATGCTGAATCACAATGTGCATAATTGTTTGGTGGACTCTGGATCATCGATGAATGTTATGCCTCTGGCAGTTTGCAAAAAACTTAATGGGCAGCTAAAACCTACTCTTTGGGACGTCACTTAACTAGACAAGACTAGTGTCAAAGTAGTGGGGGAGATGGAAAATGTTCTGATTCGGTTGTCTGCAAATGAAAGGATATGTCATTACATCGATATTGTAGTAGCAGACATACCTGATGGCTATGGAATGATCCTGAACCGAGATTGGACAGCAAGACTGAATGGGTATTTTGCTTCAGATTGGTCTTACTTATGGTTACCTCAGAAGGGCAGCCCAAACCTGATTAAGATATTAAGAGAGCCCTATATGAAACACAATGTCACTAAGCTAGGAGAGGGAAATGAATCTGCTGAGTCTGTTCTGGGAAATTATCTGATTGAGCTAGAGTTAAGACATCTTACTTCAAGAAAGGCTAGCTATATGAATGACACTCAGCTTGAGCTCCTTCAACTTCCTCAGGCGGTAAGAGATGATTATAGAATTGTAGACATGGGTTCAGTTTCAAAAACAACACAGCTAGACCATGGTTAGGTGTCCCATGTCTGTGATCCAGCCCACCCTTTAACTCTCTAGATTTAAAAATATTTTTCAGGAGTGGGCAAATTTTTTCTTTCTGTTGCTTTGTACATAAATAAATTGTTTGCTTTCTTTAATGCTTTGAGGCTGTTTTCTTTTTTTAGTTGATTTAATATTGTTTTCTTTTGAGTTATTGCTTTGCTAGCTTTTCTTTTGGTTTTGAATAAAGAGGCAAACTTTTGGTTGCAATGGAAACATCAGGGTTCTTTGTTAACTAAGATCTTGAGTGAAAGACTGTGCTTTAAAGTATAGAATTTCTTCTAGTAGCAGTCTTCCTAACTGGCAATGCGTTCATTGAAGTCTTACTTAACCCCTGTAAATAACTCAGAAGTAAAAGAGGTCTGGAATACTATTTCGAGGCTCCATCCATTTCACATCTTAAATACCCAAGGGGGTGACAGCAAAGGACTCACGGAAAGGAAGCAGAGTAAAACAGTATATCATATATAAATGATCCCATGTCATATATTCGGAAAAGCGATAAGCCATCAAGAGTCAAAACTCCTTAAAGAAAGCAATACCTATTGAAGCAAAATATCAAAGCATAAAGTACTAAATGGCCACAAGATCCTCTCTACCCGTGAACTGAAATATGAAATACAGTGTTCACACAAAAGGGCACTATGGGATAGAGGATCCTGAATTAAAATTCAGTAAGAAAAGGCCTGCAGGAGGACTCATATCAAAAGAACTAAAATTCAAATAGCACAAAAGTGCAAATTGGCATGGGAATGAGGAACAAAAGGATCATACTGTTTACTATCTGTTACAATCCTATGGTGTCCAAGCTGGAAACTACCTAAGGACAGGCAAAATAAACCTCACCTATTTGGCCTCAAAAGAGTTATTCAGACTGGCAATATTTCTGTGTTACCTTTTCCTCAAAGAATAGACTACTTCCCAATGGTTTAAATGCTTAAATTGGCTGGCTCGAGGATAAAGACATATAGAAGATTTCAACTTTATTCAGACGGTCTTGCACTGGAAAAGAGTTAATTCAGAAATCTGGGGTTCACCAGGTAGTCGCCAATTGTTGCAGCTGCAACAATTTCCCAAAATTCTAAAAAATTTTAGGACCCTCCGCTACTTTGAATTAGTTTGATTTTCTTCCTTATTTCGGTCTAATGACTTTTTGAACGTTTTCCAACGCTTGGGCTGCTCTATCACTCTATCTGATGTTTTCCTTAAGGCTTGAAGTAATCCCATGCATAATCAAACTTATTGAATACTTTTGAGTACCTTTGAAGCCTCTCTGAATCGGAAGTTTGTCTAACTAACATTCCCGCTGTTGCGGAGGTTTTTGCCTTGTTTTTCGCCGTTGCAGATGGCTTTTGGTTGTGCGTCGGAAAGTATGATTACTTCCTTGTCCGCCGTTGCGGACGGATCATCTCTTTGGCCTCCGCCGTTGCGGATCGGTTTGGGTTCTGTTTTTCACTGGCTTTCCGATTTACGTGTTTCGGTTTTTCTTCGGCTTTGTATTGGAGCCTTTTACCATCGCTCTTTCCGCCGTTGCGGACGGGGTTGAACTTTGAGGTCCTGACGTTGCGGATGGGATAAGCGTTAGGCTTCCGACGTATAGTTTTTTGGGTTTCCGGCTTTACGGACGGTGTTATAAGTTTCCGCCGTTACAGAAGGAAGTTCACTTTTGGCTTCCGATCCGGGTTTCCTTCGACATCCGACCATTAGTTTTTTGCCTTGCCCATCGCTGCGGACGGATTGATGTTATGGCCTGCCGCCGTTGCGGAAGGATTCGCGTTCTCACCTTCCGATTCAGAATGGTTTCCCGTCCGATATGTCACGTCACACGTGCGGTCCATTTCTATATATACAGGGACAACGTTTTATTTTTCTATTGTTTTTTTTTTGGTGCCCAACACTGTCGCCGTTGAGCTGTCGTTTTCTTGAGGTAGTGAAGGTCTCTGCTGTCAGTGTACCAGCATCCAGGTGGCAAAGGTAGAAGCCTGTCCGTCATCAACTCGCCATATTTGCCGGGTTATCAGGTAGGCTCTTCGTCGTTTTCTCGCTACATTTAAAATGTTAGTAGTTTTCTACGGTGGTTTTGGTGTCCCCGGCCGTTTCCCTCGTCCAGCCAGGTTATACGCCTATATAAATGGAAATTGTCCTTTTTTACCGCGGGAGGGCAGTATAACTTTCGGAGCAGTATTGTTTGTTCCCATCACTGTTCAATTGCTCCCTGCACATAAGGATTAAGAGGTTTCGGTGCAGACGGACGTTACGCCGTCTGCGCCAAACCACCCCGCATGGTTTTGATGGGTAGGAGGCAATTCTGCCATGAACTGCTTTGGGGGTTTTTGGGGCCGTTTATCCCATGGTGCGTCACCCGTATCTGCAGCCCTAGCTATTTCCACCTACGCGGTTTTGCGCATCCTCGTCGAGCTTATGTCGAACCCGCCGCACGCTGGAAGGGATCTGTCTTTTCTATGGGTGTGTATGTGTGGCGCCGCTGAAGAAACTTAATGGTTACTACTGTTGTTGCCCTCGCCACTCGAACCCCAGCCTGTGTTGCTCACGCAGTCCCGCGCAGCCCTTTTGTGCTCAGTCGTTTAAAACCCTAGCCGGTTAGAAGGGATATGCGTTGTTTTAGTTTGTTAAACGGGAATCTCATGGATAATGGTTCTAGTTGAAGCGCCATTTGCAGTAAAATGACAGTAATACCCGCAACGTATAGTCAAGTTAATGTAATTATCCTCCGCGAGCAGCAGAAGTCATTGTCGATGTTATCCCTGCTAAAGCTATGTTGTCAAAATGTTTGATGTTGGAAAACATAGGCGGCTAGCATGATCTTGATATATTCAACCCCCTTTTCTTTGTTTGCGGTGCAAGAGACCAAATTGATGAATGCTGCACCTTGCATTTGATGTACATGCATTTGCTTTATGGATTGTTTTCATGGGAGAAATGGCACATTGCATATGGATGTAGTTTTGTTGCAGTCTAGGAGATGGTTGATGGAATGATTTAATATCATACAACAATGTTTTGCATCATGCTAAGATATAGACAAGAGCACTAAATAGTGTGCATTTGGTCAGTCAGGTTATGCAAACTTATATCTTAGTTTCATCGACTAGTTGCTGCCATGGTATACATAGAAAGAATAAAATGCTGCACACTGTCATGTAAATGTATGCACCTTGAATGTCTCAATATTACAATGTTATATATGGTAGGAAGAAGTCGAGTCCACCATGTCCAAAAGACAAAAGAAGAAGGCCCCAGTGGTGGAAGAAGTGCCAGAAGCAGAAGCTGAAACAAAGACTGAATACATATATGAAGACACCCAATGTGTTTCTGGTGTTGAGCCCGAGTACAAATGGGGTGAAATATACAGATTGATTACCCGCAGGGAGGTTCCCGACACGGGCCTCGAAGAAGAATCTATCTATGCTAACATAGAGAAGTCTTCTATCATGAAAGTTGCCACCAGACCAGAGCTGTTCCCATGCTTTGAGGTAATTGGCTGGATTTTGCCCCAAGTAAATACAACCACAATGATCATAGGAAACGTTGAAGGACAGGGCTATGCTGCATTTAGCCTTGGATATGTGGCGTTGGCCTATCACCTACTAGAAGCCCAGGTTTTCTTATCTGACGATTGGCTGGACAGCATCAGAATGGACCTGGTGGAAACTCTTAAGAAAATGCTCTTGCAGGGAAAGCTTTACCGATATAGACAGACCGGTGAATATGATACAGCGAGCTTGAGGGCTCCCTACAGGTTTATAGCTCTGATGCTTAATAGGATCTTTGGGAGAGCTCATGGCAGACTCTTCAAGCTTGAATGGATACCTATTATCTTTCATGTGGCAACCCAAGGAACAGTCTTCAATTGGGCCAGCCTTGTATCAAGCAGTCTTTGCTCTTGCTTGGCCGCAGCCTTGGGAGGAGAAGCTCAGAAAAGGTCCGAGTTTTACATGAGTTCAATATTGATAGATTGCATATTGTGTAACCAGCCCTTCCCCGGTCTCAAGTGCATCTGGGACAGGGAAAGAATGCCTGTGTATGCCGCTTATAGACCATTGTGGGCTCACCAGTACCATAGCCATTACAGAGAGGTCTGTGAGCACTTCATTATGCCACTCTACACGTTCATTTTCCGGAAGAAATGTGACTGTATGTCAGAAGGTGCCATGTAGGTAATAGGAGAACATGCAGACTATTTCTTGACTGACAATGGCATGTATTTTAGAATGTTTGGAGGATCGAAGACACCTTTACTGCTGCCCAAATATGCAACGGATTATATAATCCATAAAGAGGCAGTCAGGCAGGTATTCATTGACGGAATAGGTAGTTTCTTGTTCGAACACAAGAAGACCGCATACCCTCCTTTACCATTCAGGCTAGGTAGCTACAAATTCACCAGGGTGAAACAAGCTGCTGAATTCATAGAGGAATTGGGGAAGTTCCATTTTGGTGAGATGCCTTTCCGAAGGAATGATACTCACGGTAAAGTGGTGGAGCATTGTAAAGAACACAAAGTACATTTTGAGTATACTCACCACTTTGATAAGGAAGAATCTGTCTTCCGAAACGCCCCTAACATGACGGCACTGAACAGAAGATTTAAGAAAAAGATTACCACCAAAGGTTGAAAAGGGGACGAATAGGCAAAGGTTGAAGAAGAAGCCAAAAAGCGAAATGAAGAAGCCCAGAGGTTGGAAAAAGAAGCTGCAGAAAGGCTTCATTCAGAAGAAGAAAGAAGGGCTGCTCAGGAAGCAATAGAGAAAGCAGAGGAAGCAGCTAGAAAAGAAACAGAGGAAGCAAAGAGAAAGCTTGATGAAGAGCTCCACAAGCAAGAAGCTGAAAGGATAAAGTTGACATAGCAGTCAGCTTCTGAAACAGCAGCAGGGCAGACTCAGGAGGTGAAGAACCCCGAAGTATAGACCCCTCAAGCACCCACTGCCAGCACACCCACAGTCCCCTCACTCACGTTGGTCCCTTTTGTCCAGAAAAAGGGAGAAGAAGTCCCTGACTTCAATACTGTTTATTATGATAGGGCCACGAAGAGAATAATGAAGAGGACAGAAAGAAAGGTAGAAGCAGAAGGAATGGCTGGCAAAATGATAACTGATACGGCTGTTATGCTAGGGACAGACCTAGATCCAAGGCTTAACCTGAGGGCCGGGACTGCAATACTACATGCTTCAGAGGATAACATAGACAAGGTGATGACTGAACTGGAGTCATACAAGAAATCTTCTGCTCAGCTGAAGGATACCCTAAAGAGAGAGAGAGAGAGGAAGGAAACAGGTTAAAGCGGAAATTTGAACACTTACAGAGGGAGATGAAGACTGCTGAAGCTAAATTGCAGGCCCTACATGAAGAGAGACAGGCTCAAGAGACTACACAAGAACACCTTGAGCAAGTGCAAGCAGAAGATCAAGAGTTGAAGAAGGAGAAGGAGCAGTTGCTGGCAAAGGTGGAGGAGCTAGAAGAGCAGCAGAAGATCATCTTGACAGCCAATGATATACACTCCCAAGATCTGAGAAAGGAACATCAGGAACAGATCTCTTCGTTGCTCCAGCCATTCAAAGAACATATCTTGGCCCAGAAAGCTAGAATGCTCCAGCTACAGATTGCTCTAGAGGAGGAAAGGTGTAAGGTCCTTCAGATCGACAACCGGTTAGGGGAAATCATGGAGACCTCCTCCTACTTCGTCGACAGATCCCAGGATGTTCTTGAAGTTTTGAATGCTAGAATGGCAAGGCTGGAGAACAATGCAGAGACTCCAGCAGAGCTACCAGCCAAAGACCATCAAGCCCTTAAAAGAGATCATGACCTAGTAGAGTTCGCTGTCAGCATCACGGAAGACTTCAAGAAGACCGTCAAAAGGACGCAGGGAGCATGCTCAGAATACTTCAGGAGGCTCCTTAATACATTCAACCGGTGTCAGACAGACGCGGAGCATAAGCTTGATGAGTTCCCAGACCATGAAACCTTCATAGAGATATTGCAGAGCAGATATCAGGATGCAGAGGCCAGAACACAACAGATCAAGGCTATTGATGGCCTAGTTTTGAAGAATGAGGTGGGCCACCCAGCCGTTAGTGTACAATTTTTGGAAGATCAGCTTTGTTTGAGCCCAGCAAGGATCGAGGCTATCAAGAATCAAGCCGAGAAATTTGAGATAAATATTCAGTTTTTGGAGCTTAGCACTTTTGAAGGCATTGCTAGTGAAGCTGCAGCGTGGAAGAAGTTCCTAGAAAGCCAAGCGGGGCCCTCTTCGTAAGGGATGGGTCATCTTTATATTTTGTAATATTTTGTAAAAACGTTGGGAAAAAGTAAAACGTTGGGAAAATGAAAGGTTGGGAAGCCCAAAGGCGACTTTGGGTAGCCCAACCATTTCACTCTTTTTTGTATAAATGTAATAGACTAAGAAGAGAAAAGGGGCTTTTTTCCCCAGTAAGACTGGAGGACATATTGTAAGAAGAACTATTTCCTTTTGCAATAAAAAATTACAGTTTGCCTGTTGGAGAAAGAGATGTGAAATTTCCTAATGTTATGCAATGGATGGCGGAAAGATGAACTACTTTATTTTTCAGCTTGTGTCCATGAATCGTGAGATCGTTCTAACTTTATGACCTATGTCTTGTTGAATGATTCCTGATTTATTTTTGTGGAAAGTTCACCAAGAGTAATGTATGTTGCTTATATAACAATTAGCTATCTGATTGTTAGAATATTTTTCTCATTCATGTGTTGTAAATATGAGTATCAGCTATCTGTAATTTCTGTTTATCATACATGGAAATCACACATTTCTCACAAATACTCATTCTTTTGGCTCCCCGGGGATAGATAGATAGGTGATTGGATAGTTAATTGATTTACTTCATGGCTGCATATGTGATTTAGATGTTTGTGAGCCTAAGACGAGAGGTAAGAACCTGCGCATCACATTGTGTAGTTCCTTGCATCTTTATCACCCTGCATTGTTAGTTAGGCATTTGCATTGCATACATTAAGTCAAAATTACAAAAACTCAGTGGACCGGGCCGCAACCGGTAAAACCCTTTGTTTTGTTACCTTGACCTACGGTAGCCAGACCGCAAACCGGATGGATTCCCTACACCAAACAGTCAACGGGCTAGTTGGGAACGTTGATTGGGGAGAATCCTTTACTGTTGTTGCCCGAATTTCCAGGCCCCAACAGGTTCAGAAGAATAATTTTTCTGAGTTGTTGGAAAATTTTTGAGATTTTCTCCTTTAATGAAAAATTTCTTTCTAGGGTTTACCCCAAGCAGTCGGGTTTTTCCCGGTCATTAGACCAAAATTATTGTGTTCATTTGCTTAAAGAATGTTTCAGTATTTGGCAGAATTTTTTGAAGTACATTTCAGAAATGTGGTTTTACTTTCAAATAATCTTAAGTTAAAACCCTAGGTTCTGAAAATGTTTGACAGAATGTGTGAATGAACAATTTCATTTATTAAGTCAGATTTTCTTCATTGCCTTCCCATTTTCATTGACTATCCTTGACTTGTAATTTGACTAGTGCATCTGGGATTTCCCCCGCCTTCACCTCTATGTAGGAATAACTCTCCATGTATAAAACTATGTCTCGGTGTTGGTTTATGTGATTTTTGTCACAGGGTATGTCACCTCTAGGGCTTGAACACAAGTAGTGCTACCAAAGAAAAGTGTCTTTAGACACTAAGGCATCAGAGCTTAAAGTTTTTCTAAATGGATGCCTTGCCAACAAAATAAAAGTGTCGTTAGACACTACTGCAAATGGAAAAATAAAACTAGCCAGTGGCTAAGAGATGAGCACTCATCCATTGTATGGTGTAAGGCTCATGTATCCCCACAGAGTAACAGGGAGGCAAGCCCAAGAAGGCTGAGCCTTAGTCATTTTCTGGAAGCCCAGAAGGCTTTCCAAGGCACCTGCTCTTGGAGGCTAGCAAGTTATCAATGAAAAATAAAGTAGATGGCAAAAGGATGAGCACACGCTCTTTGTATAATGTACGACTCATTTTCCCCCACAGGGCAACAAGGAGAGATTGACCCAAGAAGGTCATGTCTTTGTCATTATCGGGAGCCCAGAAGGCTAACCAGGGCACCTTCCTTTAGAGGTCAACTAGTGAAATAAACGCTGAGCAAATTAAGTTTTAAAAAGGTTGCTTGTCTAGAGTCTAGTGGAGCCTTCTCATCATTCCACCCATTTGTGAGACACCGCCATGCCCTATTGTTCACCTAGTTCCAACTTATGTGTTGTGTGGATCCCCTTGTCCTTTAGACCAGATGCTTACAGTGTTGAGTTGTCAAGTCATCCCTTGGCCTTCCCTATTGTTTATGATCCCTTCACTCTTGACTAGCAAAAGGGATAAATCTATAAATGAGTATACACTAGAGGTTCTTGTTTTGAAGCAACTAATCATTTTGATTTGGATTATTATATATGTATTGTGTTTATACTTGCCAACAACAAAATCTAATCATACTCGAGTGTCACTGCTAGCATAGATAATTGAGCATGCATGTCCATTACTACTTTGCAACATCAAATTTTAGCACTTGGGTCATCATTTGATTAGTGTTGACTTGGTCAACCTAGTGTTGGCCAAGCCATGAGTAGGATCTGGGATGAGTTATAGACCGATGGTTATGGATGATGATTGTTTATGGTCTACAGGTGTCTATTAGACATATTCATGATTCAGATGGTGACTTGTTGTGATGGCTTGTACTATTTCTATGATTATTAGCATTTACAGGCTTTATTATTATTATTGTTCTGACATTGGATAGGGCCTTTGATGTACATTTCTGTTGGACTTATGGTGTACGAGTACTCATTCCTAGTTGATTTGGACATTCTGAGTTTGTTGGTGCAGTTGGTTTTCAGTTTTAGGCAGGCACAAGATAGATATGGGTATTTTGGGCTTTTATAGCAGAGCTGCCCTGGGATCGACTCTAGTCACTCTAGGTGGGGGTGCCCCTCTTGGGTGGATGGCCTTTTCTTCAGATCTGTCAAATGGGTATGCTTGGACCCGCCTCAAATTCATAGATCCAACCTTCAATCTCCCCAATCTAGTCATCTCATGCCTTGATCTGCTCTTTTGGGTCCACTTTGTCCACTTATGCAAAAGCCCTAGGTGGGTCCCTTTAGGGTTTCACTTCATTTGGCTAGATCTCCCTAGATCTATTTCCTTAACTCATTTGTGGTACAATCTCATCCAAGTTGGGTTATTTCCTATCTTTACTAAGCCTACCCAACTTGGCCCTATTCTCCATACCACTCTAATTTGATAGATCTAGTCTCAGCCACTCATTATCTATCCTTTCTTATACATTGTCAAACCCTAGGAGTGTCTTGAGTAGATTCACTTGCCTCTTAGGATAGTAGGGTCTCCCCCTTGGTCGTTCTCCGGATTGATCTAAAGTTTCATGAGCTCGTCCGGTGTGACAACTACCCTTTATCCGTAATGGACGAGGCCCTTGCGGTGTCACTGGTTAGCTACCTCACCTCTACCGTCCCAGATGGGATACCTTTAGTGGGTAGCTACACTTCGTGTGATAACAGGTCCTTAAGATACAATTTATCAATTGCAATATACAGAACATAAACAATAGAAGTAGTACCATACAAAACAAACTAATGAACAATAACTAATGAATAGTAACAATGCTGGTTTGGATCTGCCTTATGCTCAGATACTTTTGAGGTCAGATTTTGTCATTGTAAGGATAAGTCGCCAAAAGGAACAAATGACATATCTTGAGGGAGAGAGAGAGAGAGAGTGAGAGAGCTGTAGGTTAAGGTTAGATACATACAGTAGCAAACAATATGACCCAGTCACTAAGTGTGAAGACCTCAACAATGATAGTCAACCCCAAACACAGTTAGGCACTCTCTAGCAGACTTAATACAGTCATGGACAAGCCCTAGAGGCTGCAAACAGTCACAACCCAACTGGAAGAGGTCACCAAAGTCAGTGGCCCAGCTAGGGAAAGCACCAACAGTCTACGACCCAACTAGGAGAGAACACCACAATCCACATCAAGGCCGAGGGAGTGTCATTACAGTCCACGTCTAGCTAGGATACAGTCACAAATCAGCCCAAAGGGCATCTAAACAACCACGACCAACTAAGAGAAAGCAACCACAGTCATGGTTCATATCAGAATGGCTAGGTCAGTCCACGACCCAGTCAAGAAGTGTTACCATAGCCCACGACCAGCCCTAAAGGGCTTACACGGTCACAACCCAGCCCTTAGAGGGCTTATACAGTCACATCTCACCCCTAAAGGGCACAAATAAGGTTTAGCAGAACCCTGGACAAAGTCATGCATAAGCAACCCACAAAGAGGAGTCATGCCCAACCTTAGAATCAACCCAGGCAATAGTAATGAGGTCACGACCTGCTACAAGATAAAACGGTAGCAGAAGAGACACGACCACTCCAATATCAACAAGAGCCCAATACGTCAAGTCAAAGCAATAATAACCCTAGATGTTAGGCAACAACAAGCCCTAGCAATAGTAAAGAGCCAAGACCTCAATAAAAAATAGTAGCAACGATCTCCTCAGGCATAGAAAGGATTAGATCTTGTTGGCATCTTTTTCCAGTTGACCCGGGTTCAGACTTCCTTGTCTGTCAACAAAGCCCAAGATATCTGCCCGACAGAGTATACCTCGTTGGCAACATTTGCCACCCAAGTGAGGTCTCACCCGAGATATCTATGGGGACTGCCAGAACCAGGTTTTTGCAGTTATGGAAGGGGATTTTCTTATCACAACATCATCGGGCCACTCGAGTGAAACCAAGAAATGGACTAACAACGTCATAAATACATCAAAGAATAAAGCATATTGATTCGTTGATACACATAGACAACATGTAAGACATGTTAGTTTTTATAACTCAGTTGGTCCTTCCCCATGATTTTGATGTCACATAGGGGGGGCATAAGTTGTATTTTTCCTAGGAAATTTTTTAATGTAAAGTGTTTTATATTATTAAAATGACTTTTGTACTTTATAAACTTAAAAGTGATTTTAAGTTGTGGGACCCAAAAGAAGTGCATTTAATGTATTTAATATATTAAAGTGAATATGTGCATTAAATGAAAGCCCTTAGATAAAGTTAATCTCATCCTTTGATTAAGTTGGTTGAGTTAGTTTGGCTGAGATAAAGTATAAAAGAATGTCTAAGGAAATGTGAGAGATATTAGAAGAAGAAGAAGAGAAGAGAGAGAGAGAGAAGTAAATTTCTGATTTGTGAGAGACTGATCATCAAACAAATTGAAGGTACTATTCCCAAGAAATTTGTAGCATTCATTGGGTCGTACAGCCAGACCGTACAATCATTATTGCAGACTGTACAAGCACAAAAATTGAGGCAGATTGTAGGCACAAATTTTGAGACATTTTTTCTGCATTTAATGCTGGGTAGAATCTGTACAGTCCGTACTTGGCACGAATCTTGAGAAAACTGTTGTGTACAATTCACACGTGTGAGTTGTGTTATCCAACTTTTTGTACCATAAGTTGGGTTACCTGAGGAGCCGCCGGTTGACAGACTTGTTCAAAGTATGATTCCAGTGTATCAGTTGATCCGTCTGC